>APFE030555554.1:0-39167 GCA_000404065.3 Pinus taeda | reverse complement strand
AGTTTTGGATGATTCAAGAAAAATTACATCTCTAGATACAACAAACTTTTTATTGACTTCATCATAGAGACGGTATGCTTTGGAGGTGTTTGAATACCCAAGGAAGATACACTTACGACTTCTTGCACAAAGTTTATTTCATGTACCTTTGGTATCAAGGCATAGCAGGTGGAACCAAAGACCATGATATGGTTTACGAAAGGAATGTGCTCATACCACATTTCATATGGAGTCTTGTTTCTAATAGCATTAGAAGGACGTTTATTCTTTATATATGTAGCACATAGAATAGCATCAGCCCAAAACATTATCTTTACATTTTTGAAGAAGAGCATGGATCGTACCATATTTAAGATTGTCCTATTCATTCTTTCAGCTACACCATTCTGTTGGGGGTTATAAGGCACAGTTGTTTGATGTTTGATCCCATGTTGGCGAAGATAGTTTTCAAATTCATTTGATGTGTATTCTTTTCCATTATCAATGCGAATAGACCCAATATGAGATTGTGCATCTTTTTCAATCCATTTATGAAAATTCTTGAATGTTTGAAAAGCATCAGATTTGTTCTTCAATAAATAAACCCAACACATTCTGGTGTAGTCATCAATAAATGTCATCATATATTTATTTCCATTTGCGGAAGGAATAGGCATTGGACCACATAAATTTGAATGAATGAGTTCAAGTTTTCTATGTGCCCTTGAATGTGAAGCATGAAAACACTGTTTGCTATGCTTTCCTAGAATGCAAGCATCACATTGCTTAAATTTCCTAGGAATTGTAAGCAAACTAGCAACACCATTTTTCTTCAACAAGCGGAGGTTGTCATAGTTCAAATGTCGAATTCTGGACCGTAACTACTTGGTTAGGTAGCTGACAGTAGCCATTGAACCATAAAAACACCCCTTTTTTTATTTTTCTAGGTGTGGGGGACTCCAAAGGGGTTTATGAATTGGTTTGCTGGTCTTTGGGGTCCATTCCCCTCTCCCAAACCCTAGTATTTGATCATATTGCCCTACTAAGCCTACGCTATTCATGGTAATGTTAAATTCTTAAAGTAAAAGTGACATTCTCCTTAATCTTCATTTTCATCCTTTTACTTAAATTTTTAACATTACCATGAAATGACTCAGGATGATTGAGAGTGGTTCGAGCCTCATTGGATTTTATATGGAGAAAGTAGAATTTTAGATTTCATTCAAAATCGAGCAAACTTATCGGTTTTTCAATATTTCAGGATTGGAGGATTGCAGTGTTTCCATTGAATTTTGTCATGTATTAGAGTATGGAACTCATATTTAATCAAGAGCACCAATCCCTCTATGTACCTTGATGTTAGTGACATTGGTTGTCGAACTCCTCCGGGATTCGCTCCCAAACCAGGAGCTTTCGAAAATGTCACTCCCGCTCCCAAGTAACACTGAGCTAGATGATGTTGACAACTCTAGCAGTAGCCAGTAGTACTGGTCATAGAATTTTGTTGTAGAGGCCATTTCTAGCCTCCTTGGTTATGTGTTTTTGTTTTGATTTCTATATCATTATCGTGTATGTATTGGACAGTGCAGTGGGTGCCATTTTAATATAATGGATATATTCATGAGCCTACTTTGAAGCCCATTGAAGATTTCAACTTATTCCAAAGGTTTTAAAAATTAAAAAAAGTTTTTTTCAAAAGATTTAAAAGGATTCAAAATCCTATTCATTAATGAATAAGGATAGTTGATTCTATGGAAGATCAAAACATATTTTGAAATTGAAAATCCTTCCTCGAATTGTGCTATACATGTGTTTGGAAACATGAATGAAAATCTTTAAAATTATGTGTTTTTCTAAAAAATAAATATTTAATGTATTTTTTACAACCACTGTGTCATGGAAATCGAGCCGGCCAAGTCGATACCGAGTCGGAGTCGACCCTCGGCCGAATCAGAGTTTTAAAACATTGAGTTGAGGTTGATTTAGAAAGTGATGATTGGGTTTTAGTGATTGGTTGATGCAGATGTATTTGATGGTAGTATTGCAGATAAGATTTTCTGAGTTTCAACATTGTTGATGGGTCGAGTATGAAAGTTTGATGAAACGTGGCCTTCAAATTGTGGTGTTGTATTCTAGGAGTATCCAGTTTGAAAACTCATGAAACGCAGTCCTTGGTGGAAGAGTGGAGTTTTCTGTAGGTTGATAGTAAACATATTGTCTAGTACAAGTGCTAGGGGGTTGTAGCTCCCTTCTAGTAGTAGTTGGAGAACGAGAGATGGTTGTATCCTTCTGCAGGTGGTTGCCTGCGTATTGGTATGAGTCTGCACCGGTACAAGATTGTAAACATATTTTATTATTATTAAAAAGAAGACAGAGACGACATCAACAGGTGGTTTTTACCCACATTGGATTTCCACCTTATATTATGGTGTTCATGTGTGTTGCTTATGTGTGATGCTTTATTCTGCTTTTACTGCACTGCCTAATAAATCTCATATATACTGGTTTAAGCTAAATACGTGATAAATTGTCTAAATCAAAATTTCTTTGCATATATGCTGGTTGCTTTAAGTACAGTTGCGTGTACACGCTAGTTCACTTCACTAAAGTAACATATATAAATCTGTTTGGGAAATAAAATTATAGATCTGATAATACTGATTCACCCCCCTCTCAGTATTATTTCCAACATATATGAGCTAACTTCAACACAAGAGATAATGTCTTCTACATTTCTCAAGAAATCATTCTAAGAGACAAATCATTTGCTGCACATGGGGACAATTTTTCTTCAAAGCATGTTTCTGACCAAATGGAGATGAATTTTACAAAAGTGAAAGTTTTTTTATCAATAATAGGTCAAGGAACAAAAACTTCCTCCAGTTTACGCACATGTGTTATGATTTGGGAGAAATGCCCAAAATACAGCTGCCACATGAGAGTTGTTGCACTTCTGGAGTAGTCTTGGGAGATTGAATTTTTAGGTATCTTGGATCAAGTGTTTGCAGTTCTTGATGACTCTATTGTGTAGCATACATCCCTATCTTTCCAACCATACCACTTTCAGCCCAAAAATCCTCTGGGAATTCCTCCAAATCACTCTCCAAACTTTTCGCAGCGTTTTTGTTGTGAGCACGCTGCACTTTTCCAATTTTAAGGGACCAACTTCAAACTTCGATTCTTAACAAATGGGAAACTATTTTTGAAAACTAGAGGATCTTTTATACCTAACATACCAAAGAACAAAAACCTCTCTCATTTTTCCAAAAATCCTTATGGTTAGAGAGATATGCCTCCATCTTTGAGCCCTATTTTTGTAAGAAAACCCAGAATTTTTGCACATTTTGACACAGTCATGGAGACAAAAATGCAACGTGCTCCATGCTATGCTTTTGTTAGGGAGCTCTGAATCACTTTTTCTTTACATATCTGGATTTGGAATGGTTTATACATCACATTTGGCCTGAGGGAAGCATACTTTTAGTAGGTTTTGATAGGTGAAAATGCCCAAAAACCACCTTTCTGCCACCCTGTTGAAGACCATGTTGCGTTTCTGAGAGTACCTGTGGGAGAATGCCATTTTGAGTGGCTAGAAGTAACCTTTTTTAGCTCCTGAAGAGTCCATCATGTAGCAAACATCCACAACTTTCCAATGAACCATCAAGATCAGAATTTGGACCTCAGGAAGGCCTCCAAAAATCAGTACTCCCAAATTCACTGCATTTTCTTCAGGGTCACTACGTTTTTGGCTGATTTTGCTGCATTTGCCTTTGACAGCTTTTCTCTAGTTTGTTCAGTTGGATTTGACTTCTTACAGTGTATTTGATTAACTTTGATGTAAATATGATGTAATGATGGGTAAATAGTCTTGTTAAAGTTGTTTTATGTAAAGTTAAGCTTCATTAATGAGAGTGGTTGGAGTCAAAGTTTAATTGGAGGAGTTTTAATTTCCCTAGGAATTAGGGTTTGGTTGGAACACCTCATGTAGCAGTTCCTAGACTCATGGATTCAACCCCTGAGAGAAAGGAAATATTGTTTTGGTCTATATGTATCATTTCTTCAGTCATAGAAGAGGTTGGACATCAAAGGAGAGAACACTTGTAGCTTGTACTTGAACATTTTATTCAGGAAATCAAAGGCGCAGTTTGCAGCTATTATCTAGGAATTCATGTGTAGTGAGTTTGTGATGATGTATTTTCTCTGTTTTAGTTTAATTTGAATGATATACATCTCTCCTTTCCATATCTTGTTTCTTCAATGGTTTTCCTTGAAGTTCATAAACAAAATTATTTGCATAAAGCTTTGTTTTTATGGGAATATCATTTTGTGTAATTTTCCTCCTTAATGAATTCATGGTGCCACATGCTCATTAAGACCCTTTGCTTCTTTCAAACACTACACTACACCAACAAACCCTAAAGCCATCACAAAAGCATTGCTATCTTTGCTTTATATCTTTGTTGTTGTAACCCTTCGATCCTTTGACCTAGCTACCTGGTTTTCATCCCTAATCTAGCATCAAAACTTAAAAACTCAAAACCCTACCTGAGCCTAACATATCTAGCATAAAATCCTTGCCTATGCCAGTCACCATCGGTTGTGATTTCATAGAGAGATCCCTCTGTGGTTTAGCAGGGCTAGCTATTGAACCACAAGTGGTTTGAGGTTACCTCCTTCGATCTCCCTCCTCAGCCTTAGGATATTGTGGAGGATAACATGTAGAGTGAGGTAATCTCACAAAGTTTTTCTGCTAATTTATTTTCTTTGTAATTAGATTGTCGGAAGGGCATCCAAAGTTGTATTCAGAAACTACTACTTAATTATAGAAAACCCTTAGAGCTGCTGCACTGATTTTCCTGCATTGGGGTTTTTAGGGGACATTTGTCCAAAAAATACTGTGTCACTTGTGCATCTTTCTCTATTTGTTCTGTTCCTATTTTTTGTTGATTTGGGGTAGCATTAGATGTGCTCTAGGCCTCAAGTTTTGCAGGGAAGCTTGGAGACAGGTATTTCAAAGAATTCAGAAAGCGTTTTGGGAAATTCCACCTAGAAGTGATTTTATTAAAATAATTAATATTTTTAATGGGGTTCCTAAGTCTAAACTTAGGAAAATTAAAATATTAATGGGTATTAATCTAATAAGGGGTGAAACTTCTAGAAGAAACCATAGATCAAGCCAAAATGATCTGAGCCTTTGATTATGATTTAATCTAGGCCGTTGGTTGTCCAACATGAAGATATAAGAAGGGGCTTGAAGGTCATTTGTAAAACACACAGAGAGATTGAAAAAATCAATTTTTTTGAAGTGAGAAGTGTTGATTTTGGGTATCATCAGATGTGCTCTAGCCTTGAAAGTTGGTGGAGTGGCTAAGGCACATGAGATCTCCAAGACCCAGAAATCGTTTGGAGAAATTCCACTTAGATGAGGAGTTATTAAAATACTTAATAGTTTTAATGGGTTCCTAAGTCTAAACTTAGGGAAATAAAAATATTAATGCATATTAATAAAATATGGGTGAGAAAGTTCTAAGTAACGAGGATCAAGCTAGTTCTAATCTTCGCTGTGTATTAGGGACTTAATCTCGGCGGTTGATTCGTCTATAGGAAAAGTATAAGAGAGGCTTGAGAGTCAATTGGAGACACACCAAGTGATCAAAGAATTCGATTTTCAGGGGCGAGGTTTGCTGAGGAAATCGAGTTAGTGACCAGAGTTGCAGTGAGGGGCAATAACAAGAGATTTTCATCTGAGGCTAAAGAATACATAGCAAAGGGGCAGCGCAGTGCCAGGAGAGAGCGCAGGCCCTAGAAGGGCTGACGCAGAGACCAAGGAGATGATGCAGAGGACGCAAAAGGTTGACACAAAAACTGTAGAGGATGACGTTGGGCCTCAGAGGCAGCGCTGGGGAGATTTTGTGGGGAAGACTCAGAGCAGATCAACAGATTATGGGATAGCAGCACTAGGGAGATTCTGTGGGGAAGACTGGGAGCAGATCGACAGCTTTTGAGATGGGAGAGGGTGATGCAATTCCTGGAGGAGTGACGCAGTTCCAGAGCAGTGCTTGGAGCAGCTTTCATTGTCCAGCATAGAGAACAGCTGAAGTTGTTGTGGGGTTCGATTATCAGGTCACTTATTTGTCGGAATATCTATCCCCGGATAGAGGTACTACTGCTAAGGATATTCTTTGTTGGGTAAGCCATTTCTGGCACCCTAGTTGTAATCACGAAATCTGCTTAATAATACAAACCCTCTATATGCTGCGCTGGTTTTCTCAAATTGGCTTTTTTTGGGCACAATTGTCCAAAAATAACGGTGTCCCTTGTGTTATTGTCTTAGTTTATTTCAGTGCATGATTTGTATATTTGTGAAGGCTGCAATAATGTTTACTTCGATGTTTATGCAATTAAATAACTTGTTAATGTAAAGAACAAGCAGGGGATTGTAAACTAGTAATTGGAGTAGGGGTTTTTGATGTGTTAGATTCATGAAGTTTCACAAGAAGTTCTCAGGAGGAAAACCGATTGAGGAGATCTTGCAGCAGAGGAGCAATGAGAATCCAGGAGAAGGAATTTTCGGAGAGTACCAGGCAAAGAGAGAATAGAAAGACGTCTAGAGGACGCCTGACGCTGGCCTACACAATGCTGATGCCAAGGCAGCATAGTCCTTGAGGGGAAGTTGAGTTGCTGCTGGGGTAAGTCGAAGTTCAGTTTCTAGAAGCCAGGGTGTGAGTTTGGGAGGCAGAAAGTCGATTTCTCAGCCAGTAGAGGATCCAGAGGAGAGGCAACACAAAGCCCAGAAGTTGCCCAAGGTGATGCAGAGCCTCCAGAGCAGAAGGATCAATCATTGATTCTCCAGCGACAGGGTGAGATCATTTCACCAGTCTTTTGTTCAGTATTCTCTCTGTATTGGATTGCTAGTTGAGCATCCTAGAATTGTACTCAAAATTTCTCCTGCATAATAATAAACCCTCAGAGTTGCTGCACCGATTTTCCCGCATTGGGTTTCTACGGGGACTATTTGTCCAAAAATAACTGTCCCCTATGTGTTGTATTTTTCTTTCTTGCTTAGTATTTTGTTTCCACATATATGTAAATTAAGTGAAGGATGCAAATGTATTTCCTTAGATATTTACCATAGAACACAATAAATAACTTGCAAGAGTTAATCAAGTAGGAGAAGTAACATTAGTTTGCCGCAGTAGGGATTCCATCTTAGGAATTTTTACATGGTATCAGAGCTAGTGCAGGAGAAATAAGAAGAGAAGAACTAGAAATCCTAGCGTTGAGTAGAAGGGGAAATCAAAAAGTTGCAGTAGGTAGCAAGTCGAAACCCCAAAGGGTTTGCACAGTTCTAGTCGGATGGTCGAAAATTCGAGGTAGTCTCTCTCCGAGTGAGTTGACGGAGAGAAAGAGCTCCAGTTCAAATTTTGCTGTGGCAAAGGGAGCAACGCTGAGCCTCAGCGTGAGGAGCAGTTGGTGGGCGCAGTTTTTTTAGTAGGCAGCTTTGTTAGCTGAAAAGACGTCAAAATAAAGAAGCAGCAGAGCATAGTGAGGGAATACTTCCTCAATGACTTCTTGCCGAGGAAATCAATATTTCTCATTTGCTGAGTAGTAGAGGAACAACAACTTACCAACTCCATCAAGGAGTGCATAAGGCAGCCTAGGAGCTATGCAGTAGAGAGAGAGGGATTTGTTTGACATTTTTCGGAGGATATGTCAACTAGTGGCTTGAGAGATCAAGAAAAGTTGGATGGGGCTTTCAACTATGCCATCTAGAAGGCTGGTATGACCTTCCTGCTACATGAGCATGCCCTCAAAGCGTATGTTGATAACGTGGAAGTTGTCCCAACGGATGCTGATCCGCTAAAGAAGTACAAGGCTGAGATGGATAAGGCGAAGAGGATGATCTTGGATGGAATCAAGGATCACGTGGTGTGCCACGTTGAAGGCAAAGAGACCGCTAAGGAGATGTAGGATGCCTTGGCAGTGTATTGTTAGAGCACATTCCTTGCTAAGAGGGAGTGTTGATTTGGGGTAGCATCAGATGTGCATTAAGCCTCAAATTTTGCAGGGAGGCTTGGGCATAGGTATTCTAAAGAACTCAGAAGCGTTTTGGGAAATTCCGACCATAAATGATTTTATTAAAACAATTAATATTTTTAATGGGGTTCCTAAGTCTAAACTTAGGAAAATTAAAATATTAATGGGTATTAATCTAATCAGGGGTGAATTTCTAGAAAAAGCCATATCAAGCCAAAACGATCTGAGCCTTTAATTATGATTTAATTTAAGCCGTTGGTTGTCCAAGAGGAAGATATAAGAAGGGGCTTGAGGGTCATTTGGGAAACACACAGAGAGATTGAGAAAATCGATTTTCTCAAGTGAGAAGTTCTCAGGAGGAAAATCTTTTAAGGAGATCTTGTAGCAGAGGGGTAGTGAGAATCCAGGAGAAGGAATTTCTGGAGAGTACCAGGCAGAGAGAGAACAGAAAGACGTCAAGAGGAAGGCTAATGCTGGCCTATGCAGTGTTGATGCAGAGGCAGCACAGTCCTTGAGGGGAAGTCGAGTTGCTGCTGAGGGAAATCGAAGTTCAGTTGCTGGAAGCCAGGGTGTGAGTCTTAGAGGCAGAAATTCGATTTCTCAGCCAGCAGAGGATCTAGAGGAGAGGCAGCGTAAAGCCTAGGAGGGGTGACGCAAAAGCTACCCAGGGTGACACAGTTCTATGCAGAGGCCATGCAAAGGGTGACGTAGAGCCTCCAGAGCAGTAGGATCAGTCACTAATTCTCCAGTGACGGGGTGAGATCATTTCACCAGTCTTTTGTTTAGTATTCTCTCTATATCAGATTGCTAGTTGAGCATCCTAGAATTATACTCAGAATTTCTCCTACATAATAATAAACCCTCGGAGTTGTTGCATTGGTTTTCCCGCATTAGGTTTTTCCGGGGACTATTTGTCCAAAAATAATTGTGTCCTATGTGTTGTATTTTTCTTTCTTGATCAGTGTTTTGTTTCTGCATATATGTAAATTAAGTGAAGGTTGCAGATGTATTTGGTTCGGTATTTACCGTAGAACACATTAAATAACTTGCATGATTTAATCAAGTAGGACAAGTAACATCAATTTGCTGCAATAGGGATTCCGGCTTAGGAATTTTCACAGTTTTGGGCAAATTAATTAATTAAGTGAAGGCTGCAGTGTGTTAGCTTCAATATTTGCTATAGGAAACAATAAATAATTTGTTTAAGTATTTAACAGATAGGAGAAGTTTAATCAGTTGCTGTTGTAGGTGATTCGGGTGGGATTCTTGAATTTTCACATGGTATCAAAGGATTGCAGGTGAAGCAAGAAAGAACTATACCAAAGATCCAATGTTGAGCAGAAGAGGAAGTTCGGGAAAACTGCAGGAGGCAGCAGTTCGAAACCCTAGAGGGTTTGCGCAATTCTAACCGAAGGGCTGAAATTTTGAGGCAGTCTCTCTCCAAGTGAGACGACAGAGAGAAGGACTTCCAAATTGAGTTTTTGCAGGACAGAGGGAGCAACCCAAAAGCCTCAGTGTGAGGAGAGTTGGTGGGATGCAGTCTTTTCTGCAGGCTATTTTGCTAGGAAGAAAGACGCCAGAGGAGAAGGAGGGAGCACAATTGAGGGAAGTTCTCCTCAGAGGACTTCTAGCCAAGGAGTTTGAATTCTCACTAGCTGAGCAGCAGTGGAGAGGGGCATATCTACAAGCTCTAGAAGGGAGTGCGTAGGCTAGTCTAGTGCTAGGCAGAGGAGAGAAGGAGAAATTTCACATTTTTTTTGGCAGAGATGGCAGCCACATCTCCAAGAGGGAGGTGGGGTGATCTAGAGATGTAGTTCGAAAGGACTATAGATGGGCAGGATCCTTGAGGAGCCCACCTCTCGGATCAATTCCTTGCTACAGGAGCCTAGATCAGAAGTAGCAGGATGGACTAGTGTTGGATGGTGCCGAGGAGTGTTGGAGAGATAGTTGCAGTGGCTAGGAGTGCTAGAGCTTGAGCAGCGCAGAGGAGAGTTGGCAAAATTGCAGATGGCTCAGAGCAGAGGTCAGCAACAATGCAGTAGATTCAAAGGGTCAACGCAAAGACTAGCAGTAGTCAGGCTCCAATATTCACGCGGTATCACATTGAACACAGCTAGTTCAGTAATTTGGGATGTTTTTTCGTTGCTGATGCAGTAGAAGCAATAGTTTGCAGTGCAGTAGCAGTTGCCAGCAGCAGCACCAACAACAACACGGATGCAAAAACTTAGAGGGAGTTGCAGTGTTGACAGTGGAAGGGTTAGCAGCAGTACAGATGCAACATTTGTGCAGAGGTTGGTGGACAACATGTCAGACATAAACAGTGCAAAGGGAGATGTTACAGAACAGAGTGATGCTTCAACAAGGTGCATTGTTAGAGCACATTCCTCGCTAAGAGGGAGTGTTGATTTCCGGTAGCATCAGATGTGCTCTAAGTCTCAAATTTTGTAGGGAGGCTTAGGCACATGTATTCTAAAGAAACCCAAAATCGTTTTGGGAAATTCCACCTAGTTGTATTAAAATAATTAATTATTTTTAGTGGGACCCTAAGTCTAAGCTTAGGAAAATAAAATAATTAAAGGGTATTAATATAAACTGTGGATGTAACTTCTAGAAGAAGATGAGGATCAAGCAGAAATGATCTTAGCCATTGATTAGCTTCTAAGCTGGGCTGTTGAATGTCAACAAGGAGATTATTTAAGAAAGCTTGAGGGTCATTTGGAAGACACACAGAGGGAGTTCAGGGAATCAATTTTCTGAAGCAGAGCAACTGCCGGGAGATTTTCGATGTGAGCTTTTGCAAGTGAGGGGCAAGGATAGTTGGGTTGGAGTATCTTCTGTAGGACCCAGGATCAACAGCAGAGAGGCAAAGAGATACCAAGAGGAGGCAGCGCAAACCCAAGAGGGGTTGACGCTGGGCTAGAACAGTCCACACAGAGCTGACGCAGAGCTAGAAGGATTCACATAGAAGCAGCGCAGTCTTCCATTTGAGAAATCTGAAATCTATCGGGGAGTTGAGATTTTTGAGCCGGGAGGGCTAGAAACTGCTCTAGAGGGCATATGTTTCCCAGTTGGGTTGATGCAGAGCCTGCTGAGGCTAGCACAGGGCCTACGTAGGGCCAACATAGAGATAGCCTGGGACAGTTGGTTCAGCAGCCGGAACAGTCGAAATTGCTGGGTAGTGTGAGGTAATCTCACTAAGTTTTTCTGCCAGTTTATTTTCTCTTTAACTTGATTGCTGGAAGGGCATCCAGAGTTGTATTCAGAAACTGTTGCTTAATAATAGAAAACCCTCAGAGCTGTTGCATCGGTTTTCCCACATTGGGTTTTCCAGGGACATTTGTCCAAAAAACTTTGTGGCACTTGTGCATCTTTCTCTATTTGTTTTGTTCTTGTTTTGGGCAAATTAATTAATTAAGTGAAGGTTGCAGTGTGTTAGCTTCGATATTTGTTTTAGGAAACAGTAAATAATTTGTTTCAGTATTTAACAAATAGGTGAAGTTTAATCAGTTGCTGCAGTAGGTGATTCAGGTGGGATTCTCGAATTTTCACATGGTATCAGAGGATTGTAGGTGAAGCAAGAAAGAACTGTACCAAAGATCTAGTGTTGAGTAGAAGAGGGAGTTCGAAAACGCTGCAGGAGGCAACAACTTCGAAACCCCAGAGGGTTTGCGCAGTTCTTGTTGGAGGGCTAAAATTTCGAGGCAGTCTCTCTCCAAGTGATATGACTGAGAGAAGGGCTTCCAGATTGAGTTTTTGCCAGGACAAAGGGAGTAGCGCAAAATCCTCTGCGTGACAAGAGCTGGTGGGACGCAATCTTTTCTGCAGGCCGTTTTGCAAGGAAGAAAGACGTTAGAGGAGAAGGAAGGAGCACGGTTGAGGGAAAAGTTCTCCTCAGAGGACTTCTAGCCAAGGAGTTTGAATTCTCACTAGCTAAGCAGCAGCGGAGAGGGGCATATCTACAAGCTCTAGAAGGGAGTGCATAAGTTAGTCCAGTGCTACGAAGAGGAGAGAAGGAGCAATTCGACATTTTTTTTTGGCAGAGATGGCAACCACATCTCTAGGAGGGAGGTGGGGTGATCTAGAGATGTAGTTCGAAAGGACTATAGATGGGTAGGATCCTTGAGGAGCCCACCTCTCAGATCAATTCCTTGCTATGGGAGCCTAGATCGGAAGTAGCAGGATGGACTAGTGTTGGATGGTGCCGAGGAGTGTTGGAGAGATAGTTGCAGTGGCTAGGAGTGCTAGAGTTTGAGCAGCGCAGAGGAGAGTTGGTAGCAATGCAGATGGCTCAGAGCAGAGGTCAGCAACAACATAGTAGATTCAGAGGGTCAGCGCAGAGACTAGCAGCAGTTAGGCTCCAACATTCATGGGGTATCATTCTGAACACTGTTAATTCAGTAATTTGGGATGTTTTTCTGTTGTTGATGGATGCAATAATAGCAACAGTTCGCAATGCAGTAGCAGTTGGCAGTGGCAGTGCTAGTAGCAGCTTAGATGCAAAAATTCAGAGCGAGTTGCATTATGCATGCAGTGTTGACAGTGGGAGGGTTAGCAACAGTACAGATGCAACATTTGCGCTGAGGTTGGTGGACAACATTTCAGACATCAGCGGTGCAAAGGGAGATGTTACAGAACAAAGTGATGCTCCAGTAGGGTGCATTGTTAGAGCACATTCCTCGCTAAGAGGGAGTGTTGATTTTTGGTAGCATCAAATGTGCTCTAAGTCTCAAATTTTGCAGGGAGGCTTAGGCACATGTATTCTAAGGAACCCAGAAATCATTTTGGGAAATTCCACCCAAAAACAATTGTATTAAAATAATTAATTATTTTTAATGGGACCCTAAGTCTAAACTTACGAAAATAAAATAATTAAAGGGTATTAATATAAATTGTGGGTGTGACTTCTAGAAGAAGACGAGGATCAAGCAGAAATGATCTTAGCCATTAATTAGCTTCTAATCTAGGCCGTTGAATGTCAACGAGGAGATTATTTAAGAACGCTTGAGGGTCATTTGGAAGACACACAAAGGGAGTTTAGAGAGTCAATTTTCTGAAGCAGAGCAATTGCCGGGAGATTTTCGATAGTGAGCTTTTGTAGTGAGGGGTAGGAATAGTTGGGTTGGAGTATCTTTTGTAGGACCAAAGATCAACAACAGAGAGTCAAAGAGACACCAGGAGGAGGCAGTGCAGACCTAGGAGGGGTTGATGCTGGGACAGAAGGGCCCATGCAGAGCTGACGTAGAGCCAAAAGGGCTCACGCAGAAGCAACACAATCTTCTAGTTCAGAAATCCGAAATTTGTTGGGGAGTTGAGTTTTCTGATGCGAGAGGGCTAGAAACTTCTCCAAAGGGCAGACTTTTCCCAGTTGGGCTGACGTAGGGCCTACACAGGGCCAGCATAGAGACAGCCTGGGACAGTTGGTTCAACTATCGGAATAGCCGGAATTGCCGGGTAGAGTGAGGTAATCTCACTAAGTTTTTTTACCAGTTTATTTTCTCTTTAACTGGATTGCCGGAAGGGCATCTAGAGTTGTATTCAGAAACTACTGCTTAATAATAGAAAACCCTCAGAGTTGCTATGCTGGTTTTCCCGCATTGGGCTTTTCTGGGGACATTTGTCCAAAAAATACTATGTCACTTGTGCATCTTTCTCTATTTGTTCTGTTCTTGTTTTGGGCAAATTAATTAATTAAGTGAAGGCTACAGTGTGTTAGCTTCGATATTTGCTATAAGAAACAATAAATAATTTGTTTAAGTATTTAACAGATAGGAGAAGTTTAATCAGTTGCTATAGTAGGTGATTCAGGTGGGATTCTCCAATTTTCACAAGATCTACATTCCTAGCAATAGGAAGATTGTAGTGAGACGAGACGTAAAGTTCATGGAAGATCGAGCTTTCAAGAGATCTCATGATATGCCTGCAGGTGATCAGAATCAACCAGTTTAAGCTCCATTGGTCCAGTAGTAGGGGTAGCCAGTGGGACAGTCACATGGATCCAGTACAATAACCAGTACTAGAATTTCCTCAGGAGCAGGGAATCCATTGAGATCTCAAGAGATGGAGCAGTAGAAGCAGGATGAGGAGGAGTTGGTTAAACCTCCTACTACTAATGGTCAAGCCAGTAGAGAGGTTCGTCAGACATTGAGAGATGCAAAGGAGTTTATTGGAACTCATGGGAAGAACAAGAGAGAGCACAGACAACGTCACATATATCAAGCACTGGTAGCTCAGGTTGCAGAACCTTCCAGCTTTCAGGAAGTCACACAACTTCAGGTGTGGATAGATGCCATGGTAGAAGATTACAACTCTATCATGACGAATGATGTTTGGGAGGTGGTGTCAAGGCATGAGGACAAGTCAGTTGTAGGTTCTCGATGGATCTACAAAATCAAGTATGTTGTAGATGGAGGCGTGGAGAAGTACAAGGCTAAGTTCGTGGCTAAGGGGTATGCACAGCAAGAAGGGATAGATTGTGAGGATACCTTCGCCTTAGTTGCTAGATACACTTATATTCAGTTGGTTATATCCCTAGCAGCTCAGATGGGATGGCAGATTCACCAAATGGATGTCAAGTCAACATTCTTGAATGGGGTGATAGAGGAAGAAGTGTACATAGAACAACCAGAGGGCTTTGAGACTCATGAGAGGCGCACTCATGTGTACAGACTGAAGAAAGCTCTATACAGGCTCAAACAAGCTCCTAGGGCATGGTATGATTTGATTGACCACTACTTGTAGCAAATGGGATTTGTCATGAGTGACGCAGATCCAAACCTTTACTATTTGACAGTAGAGAGTGAGCCACTCATCCTAGTATTGTATGTGGATGATCTCTTCTTGATAGGATTGTCACGACTTATAGAGGAATCTGGCAGCAGAGTTTGATATGAAGGATTTGGGGTTGATTCATTATTTCCTAGGATTGGAAGTGTGGCAGAAGGGCAGGGAGATCTTTTTTGGGCAAGGAAGATACGTTGCAGACATTCTGAAGAGGTTCAGAGTGCAGGATTGTAGACCCATGTCTACGCCCATGATTACCAACTGGAAGAAGATAGATGCATCAGATAACAAGGATGTCGACCACACCTTGTATAGATAGCTTATCAGTTCTCTCATTTATCTGGTCAACACTAGGCCAAATATCTTTTTCGCAGTTAAGACCCTCACCCAATTTATGGTAGAAGCGAAAAGGGTACATTTGGCAAGAGCGAGGCATATTTTGAGGTACGTGTGTGGCACAGTTGAGTATGGGTTGAGATATACCCGAGGGCATGACATTAGACTATGTGGGTTCATAGATGCAAATTGGGCAGTTAGTTCAATGAATAGGAAAAGTACCTCTGGGTACTACTTCAGCGTTGGATCTTGGTGTAGCAAGAAGCAGAAGTTAGTAGCATTGAGCTTTGCAAAAGCGGAGTATATGGCAGCGAGCACAACTACGTGCGAAGCTATATGGCTTCAGAAGTTGTTAGTAAGCCTTTTCAGGCAGAGGATGGAGGCGCCCTATGTCTGCTATGATAATCAGAGTTGCATTAAGATCTCTGAGAATCCAATGTTTCATGGCAGGTCAAAACACATGGATATTTAGTGTCATTTCATCAGAGATTGTGTACATCATGGAGCAGTCCAGCTATAATATGTTCCCAAAGAAGTGCAGGTTGCAAATATACTTACAAAAGCTATAGGGAGATTTAAGTTCGTCTATTTTAGAGAACAGATGGTTATGGTGGAGAATCCATTTCAGTAGCAGGGACAGATTATTTTGGATGCTTCTCAGTTGCAGCAACAATAGATGCAGCATCAGAGTTGCACAATGGTTGGTTGGCAATATGGCTAGACATCAACAACGTCACATGAGGTGATACAATGACATGGTGTTGTGGCAGGATGTGCAGCACTAGAGAGAAGATAGTCCTCACTAAGAAGGAGTGTGAGTTTCTATAGCATCAGATGTGTTCTAGCCACGAAATTTTGTGGAGAGGCTAGAATACAAATCTCCAAAACCCAAAAATTGTTTTTGGAAATTCCACCTAGAGATGACTTAATTAGATTATTAATCAATTTTTAATGTTTCCTTAGTCTAAACTTAGGAAAATTGGTTAATTAATTAGAATTAATTAAGTCAAGGTGAGAATTCTCTAGAAACTCACATGATCAATCTAGAAATGATCTGAGCCATCGATTAAGATTTATTCTTGGCCATTGGAGTCCCAATAGGAAGATATAAGAGAGGATCGATGTGGTGATGGAGAATGCACTTATGGAGTTTGATTTCCAAAGAGCACTAGTAGTTGTCGGAGAGCTAGAGATCGAAGTAGAGATAGTGAGGGGCAGGATAATGATTTGGAGGAAGTTTTCTAGATCTGGAGAGGAAACAACAAGTGACAAAAGTGATTCACGCAAAAGCAGCGCTAGGACTGCGCAGTTGTTGAAGAAGAGTAGTTTGATTTAGCTGGGAAGGAAGTCGATTCAGCTTCCAGAGGTCAAGAATGTCTTATAGAGGGTCGGAGAGTCACTTCCAGCAGTAGAGACAGGCTAGACAACTTGATCAGAGGTAGATTCGAGCCACACATGTGAGAGGAAGCACAGAGGGCCTACATTGGGGTTTAGACGACCAGTTTTTCTGAAGAAGCTAGTGCTATGATTGCTTGTGGAGGAGAGAATTTTCTCTCTAATTATTTCTATCAGATACCTGCTAATTGGATTGCCAGTTGGGCATCCATATATTGTACTTAGAATTTTCACTGCATAATAATAATACAACCCTCATTGGTTGCACTAGTTTTCCCAAGCTGGGTTTTTCTAGGGACAATTGTCCAAAAATAACGATGTCATTTTTATTGTGTGTGCGCTAGTATTTTCTCTGTTTCTAGTGCTATTTTCTTCCGTAGTTTATTTGTGAAAATCACAATGTGAATTATTTGATATTTGTCGTAGCAGACAACAAATAAATTAACAATTAGAAAAATAATTTCCGGTTGCTGTGATAGATAAAATTTTCACATTCCCTTCCATCGTTGAGTATTTTTGGTTTGGTTGTGGGGTTTTGGCGTCAATGTTTGACATCTTCTTGTGGTTGCACGCTTATGGTAAGGTTCTACATTTTTTTTCATCTGTAACACTTTGTGTTTGCAGTGATTTTCTTGCTAATATTGTGGTTGTAGTAAGTGGAAACCATCTTCAAGCATTCTAGGCCTTTAGGCCTCTTGGTTTGCCTCTCTTCCCCTCATTGTTTTATCTGTTTTATCTGTTTTGCTACAACCATTTGTGCAGTCATATAAATCAAATAAAAAATATTAAAAAGATCATCTAATAATCACTTAATTAGCTAATCATTGGAGCTTATTTGGCATTGATAATTTGGCATCTTGTTGGCTTATGAAAGACTGTATCATTAATTTTCTGAGCTATTACATGTTTGATATATGTTATTTTGGGGTCTGATCTGAACATCAAAAGTCTGATCTATAGCTTCTAAGTAGTCTCATAATCAACTGGATATCATTGGAAGTTTAATGCATTGATTTTCTAACTTATATTTGACATCTTGCATTGTTCTTTGACTGCTGATATAAATTTACAGACCTCTGAAAACAAAGTTACAACAGTAATAAATCACATATAAGTCTCTAAAATTGGCTAAGGAACTCTTATAATTCATAATCATTTATGGTTGAAGTGATTTGGACTTGAAATTTGATCATTGACATCTATTTGCACTCTTGCATTCATATACATAAGTGCTCTAATCAAGTTGATAAGTGTTTAATAAGTTTGGCTAATTTCTCTAAGTGACATTGTGATCATATTCCTCATTGCTATTGACATTACTGGATAATTGGATACATTGTTCATTGTTCATTGGATATCTCTTGTGGATGCTATTTTAATCATAGTTGTGATAAGAAATCTAAATCTCTCTCTTGTGTATCTAATTGGCATATTGGTGATTCATTGATATAATCTTGAAGATTGTTAATTGTATTAAGAAGCATTGATTTTGTCTTATTTATCACTTGAGCAATTGTCTATTGGTATTACTGGCAGCATTGTTTGGGACCGTTAAGTTTGAGCACTTTCTCTTGTGGTTGAGATCGTCATTCATCTATTGCTTAAGTACTTCATTGTTCATAATAAGAGATCATCGTAACTAAGCACTTAAAAACCTTAATAATCTCACCTTAAGAACACTCATATCTTGCATTTGCATTTTAGGATTAGTCTCTTGCGTTAATTAATTAACTTCCAAGCATAAGCTTGGTCGATAGAAAAATAGGCCCATCTTTCTCATCTAGCTTGAGGAGTCTAGCACCTTTTTAGTGGTTAACACAGTGACCTTGCAGTGGTCAGAGCCATATTCTCTGCAGCGCCAAAGGCATCGGGTAGTTAGAACCTAAGGAGAGATATAATTAATCAAGCCTTAGCTTGCTTCCCCTTGACTTCTCTCTCACAACCTACTCTAGAGACTAGCTTCAAAACAATTAAGAGGAAGAACTCACTTAGATAGGCATATAATTTAAAATAAACCAAGATTTTGCATCTCACCTAGATTGTAGGATTTTCGTCTCATTTAGGATAGTGAAGCATCCTTAAAGCAACAATTGTTCATCCGATAACTTGGTAAATAATTTTTCTTAAGAAAATAATTGACTCCATTCAACTCACTCGTCTTCCATAATAATCTAATCAAATCATTTAAACTTGCTATTTCAACCATGTTGCTAGGCCATTCAGTTGTGTCTCTCGGACTTGTTGGTTGCCAATAAGTCTCCCATCTTCACATTTTATAGGGACTACCCCCCATAGTTTGTTGTACAAAGACAGCTAGAACGGAGAGGGTAGGGATCAGAGTGACAACCCTTGTCTTTAGTGTTGTCATGCATTGCTTGTACAGTTTGGGCGACAACAAGACCGAATATGAATCCAATGAATCCAATGACTTTTGCAGAGAAGTTGGCATTAAGAGGGAGACAACTATTCCATACATTCCAGAGCAGAATGGTGTTGCTGAAAGAAAGAATCGAACAATCATGGAAGCCACCCATGCCATGATCTATGATCAAGGTCTACCAAAATTTTTGTGGGGAGAAGCTGCCAAAATTGTCGTATATGTTAAAAATAGGAGCCCTCATCAAGCCTTGGATTTCAAAACACCCGAAGAAGTTTTCATTGGTAAGAAACCTGATGTTTCTCATTTTAGAATCTTTGGTTGTCTTGTGTATTTTCATGTGCCTAAAGAGAAAAGGAATAAGTTCTAAGCTTCTGGGAAGAAAGGTATATTCGTTGGATACAATGAAAATTTAAAGGCATATAGAATTTAAAATTTAAAGGCATATAGAATTTATGTACCTAGGTCTGATGCATTACTTCGTAGGCCTGCAGGTCTAAAAAAATCCAGGCGAGGTTTTCCGTTCTCAAGGAAAATACATTGTGAAGTTGTTCGAAAGATGTGGGATGGTGGAATGCAAGTATGTGTCTACTTTGATGGAACTCAACATCAAGAAGCTATGTGGAAGTGTTGTTGGTCCCAAATTGGCAAATCCTTCTGAATACAGACAACTTGTGGGGGCCCTAATGTTCTTGGTAAACTCTCGACTGGACATATGCTTTGCTGTAAATAGTTTGTGTCAATTTATCATTGAGCCTCATCACATACAATGGGTTGCTGCAAAGAATCTCTTAAGATATCTTCATGGCACTATCAACTATGGACTGAGATACACTGCTAGGAATTTGAGGCTACATGGATATTCTGATGCTGACTGGGCTGGCAGTGTGGTGGATAGAAAGAGCATGTCTGGATGTTACTTCTCTTTGGGATTTGCTTCAATTTCTTGGATGAGCAGGAAGCAAAAATTAGTTGCACTAAGCACTACCGAGGCCGAATATATTGCAGCTAGTATGATCTGTTGTGAAGCAATTTGGTTGAGGAAGTTCTACAATGAGCTATTTGAGCATGTGTTGGATACCATTGTTATCTACTGCGATAATCAAAGTGGGATTCACCTTTCAAAGTATCTTGTGTTTCACGATCGCTCCAAGCACATTGATATCAGGTACCACTTTATTTGGAATATGGTACAACAGGGAGCAATAAGGCTCCAACATCAAGACAAATGAACAAGTCACAGACATCCTCACGAAGCCGTTGAGGAAGGTCAAGTTCTTAACCTTTCGAGAGACGTGGAAGGACCCTCCCATGAGGATCACGCTTGTGTTGGACATTGAGCTCTAGGAGCTCCTGGGGGCCTAGGGTACTTCTTAGAGCTATGTGCGACCATAGGGTGAGTGGTTTGCCTTCCCTTATGATACCCCATGATGATATATGAGAGCGTAGGGTGAGTGATTCACCTTCCCCTATGGCTGATGATATATGCATAGGATGAGTAGTTCACCTTCTCCTGCGGATGCCCCAACATACATCCTACCCTTGCAATCTAGGATTCTTGGGAAGTACCTCTGATTTGGCCAATGAGTTGGGAAAAGTGGTTAGGGACCATAACACTACAAATGGACGCATCATGTACTATCATACTCCCTATGTCTAGGATGCATGGTGTTCAACAACTTGATCGCTCAAGATCAAGTCTGATTGGTGTTTTACCCCTGGTTATGTGGACTGACTTTTGTCAGTGGAGAGTGGTAAGGACTTGTGACTCACTCTAGATCGATTCTTATTATCTATATCAATCTTCAACAGAGACAAGACAAGATGTAAATATAGTACATGATGATCTGGATGGCATTATGATGGATATTAGGAGGTGGAATTCTCCCTAGCTGAGAGGGAGTGTTAAAATGTGCAACTAGGGCCATATTCCACTTTGGGCAGCTCATTTGATGAAGATGATTATTGGATTGAATTCCTCTTCCGAGAGGACCAAAATCGACTTAAAGATCACTAAATTTAGACAAGGAGAAATATATTTTTGAAGTCAAACCCACACATGTGCAATTTGTAAAGGTTGGCTTGGGGTCAAGTTGGACAAATTAGTTCTCCTCCATCTCATATAAATAAAAGAGACCTCCAACCTCATTTGGCACATTCACAACACATCATTCTTCTCTCTCCTCATCTGATTGGGTTGTACAAATCACAACCAACTTTGTTTCATCTCACACTTGCTAGTGTTCAAAGGATAGTTTGACTGGGTGTTGACTTTTTTTAGCCAAATTTTACTAGCATTGACCAAGCCTATTTGACCTCATTTGACAACGGTTTTGTGGGAGAATCTCTATTTGGGAAGGCCGCATATTCTAGTATATGTACCGAGATTTTTTGGGCAAGTTGACTTGCGTTAACTGCAGGCTTGTTTGATCGCATGGTTGACTTATGTTTGACCAAATTTGACCGCTTCAAAGTTGTCTGTTTTTGTTGTTATTTGACTATCAAGAGAGGCTGAGTTCTCTCTCCTTTGACTGAGATGTTTTGGAACATTTTGACCAGACTTTGACTGCTGTTGATTTTTTGGTTAGGGCAGAATTTGATTGTGGTCGACTGAGGGTAGAATTGCAGATTTCACTGGGTTGTTTTGGATAGTGGTATTGATCATCAAATTGGCAAGTCAATTTTGACTTTGACTTTGTAGTATTGTACTTTCACTCTCTGCTGAACATTTGATATTTATAATAGGAAGAATTGATCAAGGGTTTTCCCCATCTCGTGGTTTTTCCTTGGCTTGAGCCAAATTCTTGGGTTCTCTTGTCTTGGATTGTCTTCTGCAGTTTATTGTTTATGTTCTAGCTACATTTATTGTCAATGTGAATTAATGGTTTATGTGATTACTATTGGAAATAAAGTGAAATTGATATTGAGATAATAAAAGGGCATTGAAGTAATTGTTGCAAGCATAGAACATACCATTGTTATTGTTGTACCTTGGAAGACAACCTCCGACTGAGGAGAGGTAAGTGCCCAAGACATTTATTCAAAATAATGAAAAGATGGTTTGGTTGTCCCATTGTTCAAACCTCAGAGATTATTTTTAAAGGCAATGCTTCTTCATCTTTAATGGAAAGAAACACTTTGTTTGAAGTGGCCTTTTGATGCTGGTTACAACTTAAATGAAAGAAGAAACAAAAAGATAGGGGAAAGTCTCCAACCTAGGCTGCTTAATGCACAATCTGTGTTTTCAACTTTAGAAGAAAATGTAATTAATAGAATAGGAAAGAGGAGCGCATCATTAAGGAATTTTAACTTAAAATTACAGAGAACTGGTTTTCAGAACTGTAATATTAAAGACAAACAACTTCATTACTCTTTACTATGAAGAAAACATTAAATGAAACAAGGGGAAAATACATTTGTACTCAATAGGTGTCTGGAATCGCTTCAAACTTCTTTATTGCATTCCATATAAAGATGAAAAGGTACAAGTGTTTTCTGATTCTGAGGTCCAGAACTTGGAACTCTCATTTCTCTTTCTGAAAAGGATTTATACAAAATTTCAAAAGATAGTTATAAAACTGTCAACTACCCAAAATTTCATAACTTCCTAACTACAAAACTAGTAGTTCTTTCGAACTTTTACAATAGTGGAAAAACAAAATATTAATATGATCCAAAAATTTATGACATGAATCTGTATGACAAGTGGTGTTGTTCTATTTGGTGATTTGGGATTGGGCTGCAGATGAAGGTCCTTCTTTTGTAGTAGTTGCTAATGGTGACATCCATTCCCTGCACTTTCTCCATATGGATGTATTAGGACTGAGACTTTTGTCAAACTTTGATTGTGCCATCCCTCTGCAAATACTTTACAATAGTTGTTCCTTTCAACATTGTTGTTCTTTCATGAGTTGATCCAATTTTTCTTTTTGCCTCCACCATCAGAGTCTCATAAGTTTCCTAGGGTAATAAATTACCTTGTTGGTCCTAGCATGAAGGCAAACCTGCTCTTGTTCTCTTATCAAAATTAGTGTTGAATTTCATTACAACTGCCTTGACCTCTGTTAACTTTGTCTCTATTGTTTTCTTGTAGAGGTTCTTCATAATCATTTTGTTTATCTCTAATACATATTTAGTTATGTCTTCAATTCTTAATTCCCTTAACTGTTGAGAAGATCGTGAATTAAGGAAATCTATCATTTTCTTCGCGAATTGAGTTCTTTGATGTAACTTTTGTTTATTTGCAACAATAAGATTTTCTAGATCCCTGATGATGATCTTTTCTTCTTCCACTATGGACAATGATTCCCAAATATCTCTAACAGTATGAATGATGTCATTCCATAAAATTTCCCTAGCCTAAATAAGGGAAATTTTTCTCTTCATCTTCTCTTTCAATTCTTTGATTTCCTTAGAAGCAGCTTGAAAATCATCTTTTTATTTTTTTGCAGTCTCCTTAGCCATGGTTATTTCCCTTTCATTAGCTTTTATGATTTTCAATGCAATTTCATTGTCTCCATATGCTCTTTTCATTTCATTCTCAGAAATCTTCATTTCAGTCATGAACCTAGTCAATTTATTAGTGGGGTCTTCCGAAACAGCTGGTATTACAATATTGCAAACATGTGAGTCAATCTTTTGTTGTAGAACAATGTTTATTTCTGGATTTAAGAGATCTATGGTTTGTATCTTTTGAATCAGTTACCGGAGAACCCACAGTATGAACATTTTTATGCCAACGTTTCAAATCCCAACGGGGATCCATCATCAGGACTTATGAATGATGATAAAGAAGCGCTGCTTAGAGGGAAATAAATAATAATGGGGATAATTTTTTTTTTTTTTAGGATAAGCAGAATGTCAGCTTGAATGCTTTAATTTTAATTAATTAATTTAATTATTCATTCAATTTATTTTATTTATTTTATTGTTGAGATTTTTATATATTAATTAATTTAACAGGTGAGTGAAATTAATACTTTTATTTAACTTATTTATTTGTTTATTTATGATTTTGTTTGAGAATTGTTTATTTATATGTAAATTAGGGATTGTTAAAATTTTTGATAATTAAAAGTTTTTTGATTTAAATTTTATATTAATCATAATATTAATTAATATATATATTTTTTTTCCCTGTAAGACTAACTATTTATATTATGTACAAGAAGCAAATTATAGACAAGAAAACAGAGCACTCAGGTCCAGCCGAGGGACAGTGGGTTTTCAGACGAGACCCAACAAGGCCATGGAGTCTTCTACCAGACATCTCCCCAAACATACAGGGGGCAGAAAAATAACTGAGTCAACCCACGCAGGGGCGTAGTGAATATACCCAAAAGGGTTCTGGAGCCATCAACCAAAATTGAAATGGACTGAAACTTGCTGACACAGCCCACACAGGGGCGAAAAACTAGCTGACACAATCCACGTAGGGGCTTGACCAAAGACCGAGAAAGCCCACGCAGGGGCGTGACCATTTACTGTGACCGCCCGTGAGAACAAACCACAAAATCCCTACCTGGGTTCGACTGACTTGGCCATTGTAAAATTAGAGTTGATGTAGGCCAGAACAAAACGAAAAATAGAGTTATGATTATGCTCAAAACTAAGGAGGACTCCAACATACCCATACCACCGTTGCGCGCAAAGGAAGCTGATCAGCAACTGGCTACTCTGGAGGTTTTTCCTCCACCACTTCACACCATCCATACCGTTCGAGCAAAGTGTCCCAATCCTCTTCCACTTCCGCCGTCGGGGTCGCTGCTTCCTGAGCTGGAGTGCTTTTGGAGGCTTGACCAGGTTCCTCCATAGGTGGCCTTGCTTCCGCACTCCGGCTGCCCCCTTGAGATCTCTCCCCTCTGCTCGCGTCTCCCACATCGTCCTGATTTTCCTAAAGGAAAAGGACTGAGACATGTGCATTGATGCATGGGTGATCCTGCGAGCAGCGGAAGGAGAAAATGGTGGATCCAAAGGCAGGCGCAGGGGCCGGCTCGGCGTTGGGCTCATTAGAATCCAAATACTGGATTGCTTGTAAGGGGGCGGCTTGAATACCCCTGTGACACCTACAACGGCAGCATTGCACTCGAGGACGGTCTGCTGGAGGGCGAGTCGGTCTGCCATGGGCTGGACCTCTTTTGCGATACATAATTGCAGAAGCTGCAAGAGCTGAGAAGAAGGCGGGAGCAGTGAGGTGGGAGCGCTCCGTGATTCTGATTCCCCTCTGAGGAGAACGCAAACAATTACCAGAAGGTGGCTCGCTAGCTCTGCCCACAGGTAGATAAACCTGAAGGACAAAGCAACAGCCTGCCAATTGACGTCCATGGTTCGGCTCCTCTGCCTTAAGACTCTGCGTGCCTTTCCCTTGGCGCTTGTATGCCATAATCGCAAGTTGCCTTCGAGCTTTGGAGCCATAAGTGGCATTGAATGCCTGCCGCCCTTCTTGAAGCGTCTTTCCATGGCGGCAGAAGGGTTCATCAATGTCCTGCTGAGACACGAGGCAGCCCATGTCGTCCATGTGGCTCCTCACCTTCACCTGTCTCATCACCCACATCCGAGGAATATTAATTAATATATTAATTACTTGTTATAATTTAATTAATTAATTAATATTAATATTAACCCATTAATATTATTATTAATAAATCATATTAATTCATATAATATACTAAATTAAATTAAGTTAATATTAGTAATAAAAGAATTAATTAATATTAATATTAGATTAATTAATATTAATATTAAATTAAATTAGTTATTAATATATTAAATTAAACTAAAATAAAACTTATAAATATAAGTCCTGATGATGAGATCCCAGTTGGGATTTGAAAACGTTGGCATAAAAATTGTTCATACTGTGGTTTCTCCGGAACTGATTCAACAATATAAAACCACAATTCTTAATCCAGAATTATACTTCATAAAAAACTCTACATTATTCGATATCTTATTATCTTGATATTTTATAATGTAACTTTAAGGCATGTAGGCAATCATTAAAAAAACCTTATTTATATTTAGTATTAATTTTATTTTATAGTAAAGATATCGTTTTTCTTTACTTCAAATGTAGATAACGTTTCCTATCAAATTTTGTCAAAATAGTTTAAATCCCTTATGTTCACTTATGTTTCTAAGTTCGATGTAATGTTTTACGTTTATTAATATTAATCATAAATTATATTTCAAAAAATTATCAAAATTAATTATATTTCAAAAATTATCAAAATATAATTATATCGAGATATTTTCAAAAAGCATTGTTTAATTTAGAGGGGAAATGGATTATTTTTATGAGAATTTGGTGATACAATTTCATGTAGGATCATGTTTTTTTATTGCTTATTTTTTCTGGAATGTATAAATAGATTCAACAACTTGAAATTTTTTGTAATTTTACAAATTAAACAACTTGAACTCAAGTTTTTAAAATCTTTGAAGGGTTTTTTATAAAAATTACAAAAAAAAAGCTATGAAAAATGCCATTAGCACAATCATGTTAGTAAATATAGTTGTTGTGAGTCTATACGTGTAATTAAAATTAACCAAAAAGTTCTTTGAAAAATACCACTAACACAATTACATTAATAAATATCATTCGTGTGAGTCTATCAATGTCATTTATAAAAGCTAATTGACTTATAAAAATGGAAAACAACATTGATTAGGATATATAAACAATATTTACTAATATAATTGTGTTAATATTCATTAAATAAAAAAAAACTAAAAAAGCTATTAAGATTATTTGACATATTATAAAAAACCAATAATAATAAAAAAGGAAAAAGAAATATGTGAGATTTAATTACGTGTATAAATTTCTTAATCTTAACTATGATGAGAACCATAAAGAACTTTATGACAACGACTTAATGGTGAAGTTGGTGAAATGTAGATACTCAGAGAGACCATATCTACCAATCCCTCTAACAAATATATATTATTTTATGGGTAGAGCTTCATAGAGTTGATATATTTCAATCAAAATTAATTTCTATATTTTTTTTAATTAATTCTATTTGATGGTATAGGTTACTTTATTAATTATCTAATGGTTTAGTGATGGTTTGTATCTTAAAATTGATTACTAGGAATTTTCAACAATATAATAATATTAATATTTATGATATATAGTTTATTATTAAAATATGTTTGATTGAATATCATTGATTTGTACTTGTGTGATTTATCAATCCAATTTGATTATTTATGGTTTTACTTTTTTAAAACAAAATCCATCATTAAGAATTGCTAACTATATGGTCAAAGTATATATATATGAATTTACCAAAGGATGCAAGTATTGAGTTTTTTGTCTTTATTAATTACGAATTTGCCAATGTTACTATTACTAGTTGTTGTCTCTTCGAGACATTTTCAAGCTAGGAAATTGTGTCAAGACATTCAAATGTGGGGTTTTCAAAAAATTGTTGATAAGGGTCACATTCGTTGCTTTAAAATGTAAAATACAATCTCTTCAAAAGTTTAACCAAAAGGGATAACATTTAACTATAAAAGACACAAATAGCTAAAGATGTTGATATAGATTGCATAAATATATCAGATAATATTTACACTTAACTTGAATATATCAGTTATATGATATAACAAGAAAGTGTACAAAATAACATTTGAGTAGCTTAACAAAAAATATATATCTCATTTATATGAAATTTGGGATACAATCAATGAGACTTGTAGAGGGAAAATACACATAAACTATTTATAGTTTAATCTCGATGTCAAACATAACATTTCCAGGGGAATTAACGGAACTTGATCCTCAACTTAACCTTTTTGGTGCTCCGTATAATTTTAAAATGTTCATATCAATATATCATGAAAAAAAGGCATTATTCACATAATAAACAAGCCACCATATGCTGAAAAAATAATCCTTTTATTAAGCTAAAGTAAAGTGCTTCAATACAAATTACAAGTGTTTTATTCCCCAAAACCCAACCTTTATTCAAGTTTCTTTCTATATTTTATACAAATATTGAAAAAAACAATATTTATGAGAACAAAAGTATACAATCTCTCAACTCAACCTTGAACTTCAACTTGTGTTTATTTCCTAGAAATTGTTGTAATAGTTCAGAGATTCATGGAAGGAAGTTATCTAATTTCTTCCAATCAAATCCAATTGAATAATTGTATGGTATCATTTTCCCATATGCTATATCTAGATTAGTAAATTTTTTATATGTTGGCTTAATAGGAAAAACAATCTTAATTTACAGTGAATGTAGAAGCCATCCATGAGTTTATCCACAATTTCTTCATCTTTTAAGGCTCCTTTCATATTGAAACCTTACCATAATTTGTCCCAATATAGATGTTTTATTTAATAATCCAGAGTTTCACTTCCATTTACATTCCAACAGGAAGGAATTCCCATTCTTTTAAAATATTTGTATTAAAGTTATTTTAGTATTCAATGTTATTTATTTTAATAATACCTATACTGGTTCCTTTTTAAATATAAATTTGTATTAAATGTTAATTTAGTATTAAATGTTAATTTATTTTAATAATAACTATACTGGTTTCCAATATCAAGTTGGGTCTATCATTGACCCCAAATAATATGTGCTATTTTTTACCTTTGGAACTACAAAATATGATTATTTTGTTTGTGAATTAAGGTTTGTTTCGTGAATTCTTTTGAATTTGGTCTACAACTTACTTTTAGAAAGAATTAATAATTTTACTTCCTCACCAATTACCACAACAGACTCCCAAATTTTTGAAATGTATGTAGTAATATTCTTCCATATATTCCTTCTAGTTCCAATCAATGGCTTAGTGCTAATCAATTGTTTTTTATACCCTTTAATCTGAGTTTGCAGAGAAGCCTTTTGGTTGAGTTTGGTGCTAATAATTCTATCTTTTTCTTCCAATTCATTATGTCCTTAACTTAATGTACCACTCTTGAACTATAATATCTTCTTTAGATTGTTAATTTCTTAATCATTCAGCTTGAGTGTTGACATTGTTTCAACGAAATTCTCTGAAGGGTATGCTTCAATCATAGTTGCCTCACAAGTGATCATTATACATGTGTGTTCAACTTTCTATTTCAACAATCTTTTAACCTATAATTCCAGTTTTGCAAAATGTTTTTCCTATCCTATGATCAATGTAATTGTTCATTCTCCCTTTGCATTGCTTCCAAATCTATAGTTTGAACATGCTCTTGAGTTAACATCTTGAGATTTTTCATCAACGCTTAGATACTTGTGTCCCCATATTTTACTAAAGCACCGTGAAAGAGTCATTTGGATATACACCTAGCTTTATTTACAATGTTCTCTATATTTTGAATCCGCATTTGCCTAGTCTCGGTGGAAATATTTTCCTTTAGTTGATTGGTCACCTTACTTATAAAATTCTCTAGCTTAGCAAAAATAGAAGCTAAGATTGATAAAGATATACAAAACATCTCCTCTATTTTCCTATGGAAAACAATCATATCAACCACATGATTATTCTTTAGGTCAAAAATGAGTTTGGCATCTTTGTAATCCTCTACAGTTTTAACGGTATGAGATTTTGGTTCTAAAAATGCCATTTTAATTTGTCCTTTTTCATAATCTAAGTTTTTCAATAATCTAATTTGCGAGGTTATACCACGTTTCCAAATTTCATTATCAAACTCCTACCTTAGTTTTGAATTTGTTCTCTTGATTTTCATAAACTAAGAAAATATGTTCTTATACTGAGGAGATGTGGTAGGTGACTAACCAGATGATGATGCTTCTGGATCTAAAACAACATATGGTAGTAACTCCATATTAGAAATATACTTTATTGATGTGACATCCTCACTTTATGTGGCTTCTATGGTTGATACCTCTAGTTCCCCTAATGTTTTCCTATTCTATACCCTCTACTCTATGTTTTCTGATTTAGAGGTTGATTGTTGTGTATCTAGAAAATATCCTTTTTAGTTCCCTCTATCTCTTCTATGGAGTTTCCATTATATCTCGATTTGAAGGATAATATGCTCCTATATTTACCTATGAAATTATCATAGGATCTTACTCTTAAATCTCCTTATTGGAAAATTTATCCACCTCTGGCTTTAGCAAATGTTTATAAGGAGTTGTACCTTGTTCAACTCTTCTAATGAAAAACATACCACGAGGATCATAATGCCCAACCTCCTCCTATGAAAATTTCATATTTTGCAACATCATTTGAACGTCTTGAGTTATTTCTCTAGTGTTAACCGAAAATGGTCCAACATCTACTTTTAATTTGAAGAGAGAAGGGTGTTTCTTGGACACAAAATTAATTTGATCCACACTTAAACATTCTTTGATAACATCCAATGAAAAATTTTCATATGAAAAAAATTGGAATCTTGTAAGGAGGCAATTCAGATCCACACCTTCTGCTTTTAGTAAAGTCTTTATATAATAAATATCAATCTTTGAATGTTACTCCCTCACTGAGCTGCATAATTATTTTGATCTTTGGAAACACTCTTGCTGGTGATACATCATAAATATCGCTGAAGGAGACTGATAAAAAAGGGTTAACTAAATCCAAAAATGAAAACTCCTTTGAATTCTTCCTCAACATTGAAGTCCATTGAATTATAGAAATCACATTAGCACCTAAATCACTTTTTTTGTCGTTGAATACTAGAAAATTTCTCTAGTTGAAAGTACAAAAAAATATATAGAAAAATAGGTTGATACCTAAAAGCCTTGGTAAGACTATGATTGGTCAACTGGTCATAAATAATGTAACACCCTCCTCCCACATCTACCCAAGTAAGTAGCCAACCAGGGTAAACATGTGATGAGAAGTTATTATGATATGATTCAACCTCCTAAGTCACCTTAAGGAAGTAAAACTAACTGAAACACATGATACAAACCTTCTACATCAACAACAAAACTTCTAGGAACCATCCCAACCTCTCAGCTAACCAGCCCCTGGGTCCCACCAAGTGTTTAGGCCATTAAGCTTCTGTACACTCCCTTGATATTGGCATTCATGCATCCAAAAGGCTCTAGATGCTCCCACATATGGTATGCCAGTGCCCGGGGAGTTTTCTCCCCATTGTTGTGCCTGTGTCTCAGGGATTTGGGCCACTTTTTCAGGCCGAGAGCCTAGGTCACTGCCTAGAAATAAATCACACTTTCATAACAGAAAGGTAGCAATGGAATGTTGATACAAATTCAATTACTTAAACAAGCCTATAATTGGACCCCTACTAGCCATGACAAGAATTTGGTCAAACATACCACATATATGTAATCTATAGGTGTAAACAATAGATCTAAACATAGGTGTCTCATACTCATATGAGAATCACTAAGAAGCATTGATACCTCAACACATTAGTTGCAGTTTCATCCATTATGCCATATATATATTTTTCATACATATACAAGTAAAATCATGTTGAGAACCATACATATTCATAACCAACATAATATCAACACAAATACCAAGTCCATCACATCCATATAATCCACATATAAACCAGTATAATACTCATGAAATAACAACGAGAAATAACCTCATATTATTGATGCAAATGCCAATGAGTTGTAGGACTTCCAACACCCACCCAACCATAGACATGGCTAAGTGAAAAATCTGTTTAGCCAATTAACCCTGTGGTATATTCCAATCTTGAATGTGTAATCTCATAAAAAACACTAATCAAAACCATCCAGGACATCCAGAGGCCAAACAACCTCAACTGATTAAACAATGATTCCTCCTCATGGTCAGACATCGCAAAACCATTACTAGATTGGTCTCTAGCCAAGCCTTCCAAGGATCCAAAGCACATGCTCCAACCAAGGCTCCAAGACTAGTAACTCAACCCATAGAAGTCACCGGGCTCTATAGCGTTTGTCCAACCAAGGCTCCAGGACTAGTAACTCGACCCAACAAGGGCTCTATAGTGCTTGTTGAACCAAGCCTCTATGACTAGTAACTTAACCGAAGTTGTTATAGGGCTCAAGAGTGTTTGTCCAATCAAGGTTCCAGGAACTACTAACTCAATCTTCTAGGTTTTGATCCCATAAAGAAATTACCTGCATACGAATTCTAGAACATAGAAAGTAAACAATGCGAGAGCATAACACATAAAACACATATACACAGAGGTTTTCCCTTGGATCCCAAAACCAGGACTACTAGCTTGATTTTTTATTATATTCATTTCAATGTCACAATACATATTTATACATGTTGAAGCATCCAATACCATGGATAGAAAAACCATCGCGTCCAAAACCATGGACCGAAAAACCATCGCATCCAAAACCATGTGCAAAAAACATGCACAAAACGATAGGTGGGTCTGCCCAACCTAACATAGGGTCCAAAAAAAAAATTTTCAGGGGCACTACCTCAGACCCCATAGAGTGGGGTTATGGGTACCCCTCAAACCCCCTATGACCCCCCCTCTAACCCCCTAGTTAATTACGTGGGATAGTCGTGGAAAGAATATAAAACATCCAACATTCTCCCACTTGTTGTTTTCTTTCCATAGGGAGCCACAAGAGAGCTTAGTCATTTATCCAGCCTTGCAATGCCCATTGTTTCTCTACACCAAGGGAACTTCTTAGAGCTCATAGATTTTGTTAATGCATCTGCAGTATTCTTCAAAGTGTCCACCTTTACCAACAACACCTTTTTGTCTTCTACCATATCCCTCATAAAGTGATACTGAACATCAATGTGCCTTGTCTTTGAATGATATGCAGGGTTCTTTGCTAAGAAAATTACACTTCGGCTATCATAGTCTATCCTTATAGCTTCCTGTACTAACCCCATACCTGAATAGAATCTCTACAACCAAACTGCTTCCTTGCTTGCATGAGTGGCTGCCATGTATTCTGCCTCTATAGTTGATAGTGCCACTACAAATTGTTTCTTACTCATCCAACTGATTGCACCTCCAAAGGTGTATATGGAGCAGTCTTTTGCTGTGCTATACCACACTTCTTACAGAATTCTTCAAATTACTTGCTGTAAAACTCTCCACCATTATCTGTCCTCAACACCTTTATCTTCTTCTCTGTCTGATTTTCCATGAGAGCCTTAAATTCTTCAAACCTATCAAAGACTTCATATTTCTTTTTAAGGAAATATATCCATGTATTCCTTGAGAAGTCATCTATAAATGATACATAGTACACAGACTTACCAAGTGATGGAACCTTCACAGGTCCAAACACATCACTATGAAAAAGCTCTAATATCTGTTTCACCCTCTTACTACCAGAGGGGAAACTCACCTGATTCTGCTTCCCATATACACAATTTTCATAGAAATCAAAATCCAGAGAGCTATTACTCATACCTTCTACTATACCTTTACCATGAAGTATTTGAAGGCCCTTGTCTCCAATATGTCCAAGCCTTTGATGCCACAACATAGTCTTCTCTCCAAAGACAACTAGATTTTCTTCTCCACTTTCACGAACCACATAACTGTTGCACCCATCAATAATAGTGCTACCTTGTAGCTTGTACAGAGTTCCAATCTGAACTCCCCACATCAATACTAGTGCTCCCCAAACCATATTGCAGGTATCCTTCTCAAACACTTTTTTGACACCTGCATCATCCAGCTTGCTTACAGAAATAAGATTTCTGGCCAATGCAAGAATATGCAGAACACCTGGAAGTGTTCTAAACCTTCCACCTTACAAACTCAACTTTACTTTTCCGCAACCAATGATTCTAGCCTTCCTATCATCCCCCAAGAAGACATCACCACCATCATATTTCTCATACTCGCAGATCCACTCTCTATGGGGAGTGAAGTGAAAGGATGCACTTGAGTCAATCAACCATGCCTCATGATCTACATGTGTACTTGAAGAAGCCAAGTACACATCCCCATATTCATCTGAGGTGGTTTTCGCCTCTGCAGAAGGAGCATCATTAGATCCCTTTGCTTTATCAAGAGCTTTAGATTTATAGACCCTTTTGTAGTGCCCTTCCTTTCTGCATTTCCAGCACACCACCTTTACATATTTTCCTGGAGATTTAGATCTCCCTCTATATTTAGATCTCCTACTCGATGACTTATTTTTGTTTCTATTCTGGGACCGTCCTCATACAGACAAGGCATCACCATTTTTGGATCTCTGTAGTTTTTCGTCTCATCTTCTTTGTCAGCAAGGCTGAGACAATTTCATCAAACTGCAAGGTAGTTGCATTGTTACCTATTGCAATAACCAGACTATCCCACGAATCTGGTAGAGAACACAATAAACTGATGCACTTATATTCATCTTAAATTTTAATATCAATAGATGCTAACTAACTTACCACAGTGTTAAATTAGTTTAGATTCTCTGTCACTGAGTCTCCATCTTTCATCCTCAGGTTATTAAGATTTTTCCGTAGGAACAATTTATTCACCACAGACTTAGATTGGTATAAAGTCCTTAACTTGTCCCACAAAGCCTTCACTGTAGCTTCCCCTGATACATTCAACAATACTGAATCTGAGACACACAATTGTATTGTTCTCTTTGCCTTCTGATCCAACTTCTTCCATTCTTCATCGGACACTCTTGTTGGTTTAGTACCCAGATCTACTGTGATCCAATGATCTTTATCCACCAACAGATCCTCAATCTTGAGTTTCCACATCTCAAACTCTGACCATTAAATTTCTCGATCTCTAACTTTCCACTGCTCTCCATCTTCTTTCATCACCAGAATCGATCTCGCAGATCTCCCATTGAACAAGGCCTACCATAGGCCCGAGCAAACCCCCTCAGCAATAAAGGCATCCCCTTGAAGCCAAAACTGCTCTAATACCAAATGTAGGTTTTAACCCCGTACAGAAATTGCTTGCATACAAATTCTAAAACACAGAAAATAAACAATGCGAGAGCATAACACAAAACACATATACACAAAGATTTTCCTTTGGATCCCAAAACCAGGACTACCAGCTTGATTTTTTAGTATATTCATTTCAATGTTACAATACATATTTATACATGTCGAAGCATCCAATACCATGGACTTAAAAACCATCGCGTCCAAAACCATGGACTAAAAAACCATCACGTCCAAAACCATGTGCGAAACACATGCACAAAACCATAGGTGGGTCCACCCAACCTAACATAGGGTCCTAAAACAAAATTTTCAGGGGCGCTGCCCTAGACCCCATAGAGTGGGGTTACGGGTACCCCTAAAACCCCCTATGACCACCCCATAAGCCCCCGGTTAACTACATGGGCTAGTCATGGAAAGAATATAACACAACCCAACAAATCCAAGCTAAATGAATAATGAGAACGAACCAGAAAAACAAAGAAATAAACCCACAACACCATGGCTAGCTAGGAAATGGCAAGGCTAGGAAAATCCACTATCAGTCTAGGCAATCCTCCATGCTAGTGACATATCATGACCAATAAACCACATGCATATGAAATGCATGCCAAAACTAGTGATGAAAACATACATGCAACTCTGTACCTACAAGCAAAACTCGTTGTAGCTGCTGATCCAGATGTCCTCCAAGAATGCTCCAAGAAAACTGCAAGCGTCCAAGAGTATAAGAGAAAGAGAATAGAGAGAGAGATCCAAAACTAAACTGGAAAAAGCCATGAACTGATGCTTAGAATCCTTTTTATTAATGATGCCTCTATTTTCTTCATTCTCCTCCTCACATGCAACATGTGACATTTCACCTCCCTTTTATCCTAATTTCCATTATTTTGATAAATAAATGTGCCAAAATGCCACTTTTCCTTTCCAAAGCCTTTTCAATTTTATTTGCTAATTTCCATAGTATTGATTAACCACAAGTGATTCCTGTCAATATGATTTTTCCCATCATTCAACTTGGAATAAGTTTTCCATCAAACATGGTTATTATTTTTCCTTTATTAAATTTTATTACATGCAATTTTCACTAGGGATGTTACAGAACCCTCCCCTTTAGTATAAAATCATCCTTAGTGTTGAATGATACCTATAACTAACAAGTTTGTTGTAAGAAAAACATATTTCCCATGGAGCTTTATAACTTAGCTCATTGCATTATTTATAATGATCATCCTGCTTAGAAGCAAAACAACATGACAACATAACAAATATAGCATCATAATGACATGACATCCGTACCCCTTATTGGAGCTTTATAACATAACTCATGGCGGTATTTACATCCATATACATATGTACATATACCAAACATCACTGAAGCATGTACCAAAAACATATACCAAAACATCCGCTCAACTAGCGAATAAGGAAGGATACATATCCCACATCTGATTTGCCATCTCTCATGTAGCTTCATCAGCTCTAAAGGGCTTCCATTCCACTTTAACCTACTTGATTGCTTGGTTTCAGAGCATGAGCATGTTTTTCTACAAAATACATTGCGTTTCTAGTTAGAATTCTCCTTCTGGCTCCACCTGCAATACAAACCAATCAATCACATGATCAACATCTCTAACATACTTCTTAGGCAATCGTGGAAAAAATGATTGAGTTTCACTTTTGGAGGTAGTACAAGTCGATAGTCTATTGGCCCAATCCTCTCAACAATCCTAAAAGGTCCATAAAACTAGGATGTCCGCTTGGCACATGTTCCACTCCATAAGGATCACTTCTTTGGTTTGATGTGCATGTACACCAGTTCCCCAATATGGAACTCCTTCAATAAAATATTCTAATCTACATAGCTCTTTTGCCTATCTTGTGCTACTTTCAAATTCTTATTGATCACATACATTTCTCGCTCCCAGTCTACCAACATGTCCAGTCCAATAAACACCTAGTTAACTGAATCATTCTAACCGGTGGTAGTATGAAAACTACACCCATACAATGCCTCAAAGGCCCTCATCCTTAGTGATTCTTGGTACCCATTATTATAAAAAAAACTCTATCAGTGGAAGGTACTCTCCCCACTTCTGATGTTTATGCATCACATAGATCCTCAACATGTCCTCCAATATCCTGTTGAACTCGTCTGTCTATCCATTTGTTTGTGGATGATAAGTCATAGTAAAGGCCAACGCTATACCCAAACCTGCAAATAAATCCTTCCAAAACTTGGAAGTGAACTTTGCATCCTTGTCTAACACAATCATCTTCATAAATCCATGCAATCTGACCATGTCCCTGATGAAGATATGTGCTACATCACTTGTTGAGAATGTAGACTTCATTGGAATGGAGTGTGCTACCTTTATCAACCCGTCCATCACTATGATGATGGAATCATGTTGTCTCACTGTCCTTGGAAAACCTATCATGAGTTCCATTGAAATGAACTTCCATTTCTACTCTAGAATCACAATCGGTTGTAGTAGTCCACTTGGATGCTCACACTTTGCTTGTACCTACTAACAATCCAAGCACCTAGCCACAAAATATGCTACATATCTCTTTAAATTTGGCCAATAAAAACATTTCTTCACTGTTCTAAGCATCCTCTCATAACGTAGGTGACCTAAATATGGTTTTACATGAAACTTCATCAAGATCACCTTTTTCAGCTCACTACTATCCAACACATATATTTCGTCCCTAAATTTAACCAATCCATTTGTCGTGAGACAATAGTTTACATCCTATGAACCTACACCTCTACGTGTACCACTACCTGTACCTATACCCGTACCACCACCTATACATGTACCTGTACCACCACCTGTACTTGTACCTATACAACCACCTGTACCACTACCTAAACTTTGCTGCAACTTGTGTACAATCTCCATATACCTGACCTCCTGTTGACCTGACTACAAGATCCTATCTTGTAAGTTTTTCCCATAGGAGCTCATAGGTGCTATGTGGTTTACCCATATCCACCTACTAAGAGCATATGCCACACTATTCTCTTTACCTTTGATATACATGATATCAAAGCGAATTCCCTGATCATGGCAAACCACCGAGACTGCCTACCGTTTAGGTTCGATTTGTAAAATAGATACCATAAACCATTGTGATCACTTATCAATATGAACCTCTTTCTCAAAAGAGATCACCTCCACATCTTCAATACATGCATGATCACTACCAAATAAATGACATGTGTGGGGTGGTTCTGCTCGTCCTCATTTAGTTTTTGTGACTCATAGCATACCACGTGTACATCCTACATCAGGGCTCCACCAAGTCCTCTCTTACAAGCATTTTTACATATCATAAAATCCTTATCCGGGTCTACAATATTTAACACTGGTGCATGTGTCAACAAATGCTTGAGCTGCTCAAAACTTTCTGTAGGTTTTAACCCCGTACAGAAATTACCTGCATACGAATTCTAAATCACAAGAAAAATAAAAATGCGAGATCATAACCCATAAAACACATATACACAGAGATTTCCCACTGGATCTCAAAACCGAGACTACCAGCTTGATTTTTCATTATATTCCTTTCAATGTTACAATACATATTTATACATGCCGAAGCATCCAATACCATGGACCGAAAACCATCGCATCCAAAACCATGGACCGAAAAACCATAGGTAGGTTCGCCCAACCTAATATAGGGTCCAAAAAAAAAATTCTTGGGGCGCTGCCCCGAACCCCGTAGAGGGGGGCTACTTGCGCCCCTCAAACCCCCCAGACAGGGGGCGCTGCCGCCCCCCTTATGACCCCCCCGTTGCGCAATCGGCGCAACGAAGGGGGGGCTTCGCCTCCCCTCTAACCCCCCCGTTCACTACGTAGGTTAGTCGTGGAAAGAATATAACACAACCCAACAATCTCCCACTTGTTGTTTTCTTTCCACAGGGGGCCACAGGAGAGCTTAGTCATTTTTCCAGCCCTGAAACTCCCATTGTTTCTCTACACCAAGAGAACTTCTCAGAGCTCACAGATTTTGTCAATGCATCTGCAGTATTCTTCAAAGTGTCCACCTTTACCAGCAACACCTTTTTGTCTTCTATCATATCCCACACAAAGTGATACTGAACATCAATGTGCTTTGTCTTTGAATGATAAGCAGGGTTCTTTGCCAAGAAAATTGCACTTTGGCTGTCACAGTCTATCCTTATAGCTCCCTGTACTTACCCCATACTTGAACACAATCTCTGCAACCAAACTGCTTCCTTGCTTGCATGAGTGGCTGCCATGTATTCTGCCTCTGTAGTTGATAGTGCCACTACAGATTGTTTCTTACTCATCCAACTGACTGCAGCTCCAAATAGGTTAAACACATACCCACTTGCAGATCTTCTCTGATCCAGATCTCCAGCCCAGTCTGCATCAACAAAGCC
>APFE030555552.1:0-14908 GCA_000404065.3 Pinus taeda | reverse complement strand
GAGGACAAATACATAAAGTGGACCACATTGCGGTAGGGAAGGGACCAAGATGTGCCAGAGTTCACAAACATTTTTCATGCCCTCCGCACACAGTTGGGTATGAAGGATTTCGAGCTACATTTGGTACTCAAATACCGCGGCTGCCTACACAAGTACATCCAGGAAGAGATGGAGTTCCTGAAAATCTCCTCACTTGGCACGGAGTACCGATACGATGTCAAGATCGAGCATAATTTTAAATAGAAGAAGCGAGACTTTGGATCTGGGAATCCGAAGACCAAAGGACAAAGCCAAGGAGGGGTGACCCAAGACAACCCGTCGAAGCCGCAAGAATGGAACAACACCACGAAGTTGAAGAAGGACATAAGAAAGTGGTGTGAGTTCCATAAGAGCCCCACTCACAACACAAGTGAGTGTCGGACCAAGCAGTTGTTGTTGTTCGAGTTGAAGGCTTCAGAATCAGATGCATGTTCTAACCCTGAGTCAGAACCCGACAAGGGGAATGGCAAAGGAAAGCAGATCATTGATGCAGAGCCCAACTCCACTGTCGCCACTGCCAAGATCCAGAAGAATGGGCCCGAAGATCCAGAGACATGGGAGGACTTTCCCACTCATAGATGTGGGTGAAGGGTTCACCGCTACAATTCATTGTTGATAGTGGGAGCTAGAAGAACCTCATTTCAACAGAGGTCGTGAAGCGGTTAGGCCTGTCGACTACACCACACCTGTAGCCGTACAGTATCAGGTGGCTTCACCAAGGACGAGATCTCTGAGTTCACCAGTAGTTTCACCTTCCCTACAACAACAAACCCTTCACAGACGAGGTATTGTGTGATGTTGCAACTCTGGATGTTTGTGTTGTATTATTAGGCCAACCATACTTGTGGAGGCGACATGTTGCTTATGAGTCATGGCCTCGCATTCTTATTATCACTTTGGGTAATTCATTATACATGATACCAGAGGTAGCCCCACCTACCACCACCTCTTTGATCACTGTTAAGAAAGGTAGCAAGCTCATGTCCCAAAACAAGAAATTCATTTTCTGTCTGGTTCGCTCCCAAAGTAATGGGAAGATCGTTGCCACATCCATGAACCCCGTGAATGGTTCCTCCACATAGCAGCAGCAACAACAGAGGGATACAGTTATGAAAGAACAAAGGAACAACTTCTCCTCACCCACAGGGGTACCACACAAGTTTCAGGTGGGCAACAAAGTCTGGTTGCATCGGTAGAAAGAATGCCTTACAAGAGCCCATCAAAAGCTCAGACCAGTCCGACATGGTCCTTATAGCATTACCAAGGTTGTGGGAAACAACGCTCTGGAGCACAACATTCCTCCATTCCTTTGCTTGCACCGAGTGTTCAATGTGGAATGCCCTCGACCATGATTCCCATCATTACTGGACACATCAGAGATTGCAGAACAACTCACCAGGGACCAAGTTTAGCAGATGGAGGAACTCAACGCAATGGGGACCATTGCTTCCTAAGGAGGGAGGAATGATCCAGGTGGATGTTGGTGTCCACTCACCTATCCCATTTGGACCCCCACAACTGTCTTTTTCAGTTTTTCAGTTTCCTTAATTGTAGCACAATTTACTAATTTTAGCAGTTTTTTGGGTCCTGAACTTTCGAAGTTATTTTGAGGCCCCAAACGATGTTTTTTGGGAAAACTGGGAGCAACATGGGACATGTACCGATGTTGATCTCGCCAAAGTTGTAGTCCTCGAATAGATCTTTCTAGCAAGACATGGTGCGCATCAAACGGAGATCGTATGCCAAAGTTACGACCCCGGGAAGTTAATGTACCAATTTACCCAAATGGGGCCCACAGTTTGGCATTTCATCTTCTAGGGTTAGGTTTTTGGATGTTTAGGGTTTTCCATTATTTCTCAACAATAAATAGGCCTTCGAGCCTCATTGTAACACAGTTCAGAGGCATGTAGCCACCACATCTCTTCTAAGAAATAAGCTACCATTACCCTAGCTAGTTTATTTCCATTTCTGTTTGTAAGCATATTTCAGTATTTTACATCAATCAAATGAAGTGTTATTTCTGCTGCATCTCCGTGTTTATGGTTATCTTTGTAGTTTGTTGCGTTCTTGTCTAAATCCAGATCAGTGTTATCAGAGTGTTCTGCTTTTTCTCTGTTTTTCTTTGCATGTCCCCAATGAGGTTGGGATATAAAGAGTTAGGGCTTGAACTAGTCGAACCTTTGCAAGACCAACCTTACAAATCCCGACGGCCTCCCATGGCGGATGAAACAAAAGACGAGGGGGCAGGATATCCTATCAAAATCTTGCTCGAAAAAGCCCTCGAGCGACAAAGGAATGCGATGATGGACAACTTTGCCCAGATCCTTCAACGGCTACCCAAGGGCGACGCATCGGTTTCTAACAACCACTCTGGAAATGCCACATCGTTTAAGGTACAAGTTAATTTTGAAATCCCCATATTCGAGGGTCAGATAGATGCATATGATGTCGATAAATGGTTAAATCTTTTAGAGGGTTATTTTTCTGTTCATGATTTTTCCAGTCGGGAAAAGATTATTTTCGCTCTTCTCAAAGTAGCCCCCCACGTCAAGGACTGGTGGGAAACCTACTGTGAGCAGAAGGATGAAAGTACAGGCTCACTATTTTCAGCCGTATCCACTTGGAATTCATTCTGGGACGCCATCAAGGAGCAGTATTACCCTGGAAAAAGCTATGAGGACAAATACATAAAGTGGACCACGTTGCGGTAGGGAAGGGACGAAGATGTGCCAGAGTTCACAAACATTTTTCATACCCTTCGCACAAAGTTGGGTTCAAGGATTCTGAGCTACATTTGGTACTCAAATACCATGGCTGCCTACACAATTACATCCAGGAAGAGATGTAGTTCTTGAACATCTTCTCACTCGGCATGGCATACCGATACGCTATCAAGATCGAGCAGAAGTTTAAACAGAAGAAGCGAGACTTTGGATCTGCGAATCCGAAGACCAAAGGACATTGAAGCTGCAAGAAAGGAACAACACCACGAAGTTGAAGAAGGAGACAGGAAAGTGGTGTGAGTTCCTTAAGAGCCCCACTCACAACAAAAGTGAGTGTCGAACCAAGCAGTTGTTGGTGGCCAAGTTGAAGGCTTCAAAATCAGATACCTGCTCTGACCCTGAGTCAGAACCCGACAAGGGGAATGGAAAAGGAAAGCAGATCATTGATGCGGAGCCCAATGCCACTATTGGCACTACCAAGATCCATAAGAAGGAGTCTGAAGATCCAGAGGAGGGGGAGCATCTTTTTCACTCATAGATGTGGGTGAAGGGTTCATTGCTGCAATTCATTGTTAATAATGGGAGCCATAAGAACCTCATTTCAGTAGAGGTTGTGAAGCGGTTGGGCCTACGGACTACACCACACCCGTAGTCGTATAGTATCAGGTGGCTTCACCAAGGACGAGATCTCCGAGTTTGCCAGAAGTGCTGCCTTCCCTATAGCATCAAACCCTTCATAGACGAGGTATTGTGTGATGTTGCACCTCTGGATGTTTGTGATGTATTATTAGGCCATCCATACTTGTGGAGGCGACATGTTGTGTATGAGTCAAGGCCTCGCGCTGTTATTATCACTTTGGGAAATTCATTATATAGGATACCAGAGGTAGCCCCACCTACCGCCACCTCTTTGATCACTGTTAAGAAAGGTAGCAAGCTCATCTCCCAGAATAGGAATCCATTTTCTGTCTGGTTTGCTCCCAAAGTAAGGGGAAGATCTTCGCCACCTCCATGACCTGCGCGAAGGGTTCCTCCACGCAACAACAACAACAATAGAGGGATACAGTCATGAAAGAACAAAGGAATAGATTCTCCTCACCCACAGGGGTACCACACAAGTTTCAAGTGGGCAACAAAGTCTGGTTGCATCGGCAAAAAGAACGCCTTACAAGAGCCCATCAAAAGCTCAAACCACTTCGAAATGGTCCTTATAACATTACCAAGGTTGTAGGAAATAATGCTTTGGAGCACAACATTTCTCCATTCCTTCGCTTGCACCGAGTGATCAATGTGGTACACCCTTGACCATGCTTCCCACCATCACTGGACACATCAGAGATTGCAGAACAGCTCATCAGGGACCAAGTTCAGCAGATGGAGGAACTCAATGTAATGGGGACCATTGCTTCCTAAGGGGGGAGGAATTATCCAGGTGGATGTTGGTGGCCACCCACCTATCCCACTTGGACCCCCACAACTGTCTTTTTCAGTTTTTTAGTTCCTTAATTGTAGCACAATTTACTATTTTTAGCAATTTTTTGGGGATTGAACTTTCAGAGTTGTTTTGAGGCCCTAAATGACGTTTTTTGGGAAAACTGGGAGAAAAATGGGTCATGGACTGATGTTGCTCTTCCCAAAGTTGTAGTCCTTGGATAGATATTTCTAACGAGCTATGGTGCGCGTCAAATGGAGATCATATGCCAAAGTTACGATCCTGGGAAGTTGATGTACCAATTTAGCCAAACGGGGCCCACAATTTGGCGTTTCATCTTCTAGGGTTAGGTTTTTGGATGTTTAGGGTTTTACATTGTTTCTAAATAATAAATAAGCCTTCGATCCTCATTGTAACACAGTTTAGAGGCATGTAGCTGACACATCTCTTCTCAGAGATAAGCTACCATCGCCCTAGCTGGTTTATTTCCATCTCTGTTGTAAGCATATTTCAGTATTTTACATTAATGAAATGAAGTATTATTTCCACTGCATCTCTATGTTTATGGTTATCTCTGTAGTTTTTTGCGTTCATGTTGAAATCCAGATCAAACAGGCTTTGCATCTAGTTTCAAAGTTATTTTCATCACTCCCAAATCCCCTATGATGCCTTTTAAGTCTGAAAACTTTGTGGGGAACAAATCCTGATATTCACGGAGCAACTCAACGACCTTGTCCACTGTGGCATCCTCCCAATAAAATCCTATCTTTGCAAACTTTGGTTCCGCCTTTGTGCTAATGTTTACCTGTCTAGTTTTCAGTGGCACAGTGATATCTGGATTCTCTATCTACGTCCCCTTAACTTCGTGGTGGCCTTTTGCTTCTAGGACGTTAATGTTCCTTGGATCTTTGTCTTCTTCTTCAACAGTCACATTCTATCACTCCAACGCGTGGCATGGCTAGGTGGTCCAATCTAGTTGAATCAAATCCAAGGGATCCTGTGGTATTCTGAAGATTTCTGCCTTGACCTCTTGCAACGCCTCATCAATGCATTCAAACCCATTTTCAAAGCCGAATGTCATCAAGAATCCCTGTCTCAACGTGTCCCATTCCTCAGTGCCATGGTAGAGCTCTGTTTCCAGGTACCAATTCATTGGCATTAGATCCAAAGTGTGACACAATAAATGTACCTGCTAAGGTTGTGGCTCCACTCCATAAACATCAATCCATTTTGCTAAGTGATGGCGCGGATCATTCCTTCCATCATATTTCTATGTTAGCCAAACTTTTGGGTGATCAAATCGCAATAACATCATTTTCTGTACTCGCACCATCCATCAAAATTGTCTTTATGCGTACCCCACCATCGTACGAGCGTAGCGCGTAGTGCTAAATCCAGTGCTTGGAAGCGATGCTTCTCAGGCACTTCCCTTTCAAATGCATCCAAAAATTTATCTACATTAGTTAGACCATCATAATAAGGCAAACTCCTTACCTTCGATGATACACAACGCAACGATTTATTCATCATATTACAATGCATCATAGATACTTCATGCAACCTATTCTACCAGTGTTCCAACTCCTCTTCTGAATCTGTTGTACAAGAACTTTCACGATCCCATGTAAGGAATCTGTTAGCTATTGAATTAAACCCGATCTTGATCTCACGTTGTTATTTTATAGATCTGGTCCAGATCATCGTTTCTTTCCTCATAATCGTTGACCGGTTCAGTATAGCACGATCCTTCTGTAGGGTCCAAAGGTACTACTACGTGGAGCGATTTCCTTTCAAATGACATTGTCCACTTCTTCAAATTGATTATTCCATTCATGTCAATAGCCCAATCGATTCCCAGGAGCGCAGGGTAGGGATTGCTGTCATCAACAATCTCTCTCACTTCGAAATCAGCCAATGCGCTCATGCCTTCAATATCTATTGTCACTACCTGTAATCTTCACATGGGGATAATCTTCTGTTGATTTTCCATCCTCAATTGAATCGGAGACCACTGCATCACAAGTCTCCCCATTCTTTCCCATGTCTGTTTAGGAAATACGTTCACATTTGACCCCAAATCCAGAATAAGTTGATCCATTTCATACTCCCCTATTTGCGTAGTGAGCCTCATCTCATGCCCTGTTCTTGCCTTATGCTTACGAATTTTTCTGACTACGCGGGGTCCTTCAGGAGAATTTTCTTTATCGACACATTTATTTATCAACTCCTGTACCCATTCACGGACTTTCTATCATGAAGAAACTTCATACATATCTCCAAGAACGTGGTAAGCATGGAGGGGTCCATTTCTTTAGACAATTGTTCCTGACTTCCTGAGGTAGAGGCTTTAGTGAAGCTTTTCTTCGCTTCCATGAATGTTTCTTTCGCGCGCTCCAAATCAAACCCAACCTCTTTTTCTAGAGCCTTGCAGACCCATTCACTCTCTTCAGGCCACTTTCCCTTACCCTTTCCAGTCGTCATTCCACTTCATAGCATGATATTTACATTAGGATCCTCTTCGCAAGGTTCATCCCTCATCATTTGCAGGTTCTGGGTAGGCTGCTGAGGTTGTGCCCTCTTCTCCTGTATTTTAGCTATCAATACAGGGAAGTATTCTATCACGTGGCCAAACTGAGTACAATATTGGCACGATAGGTGCATCGGGCTCGTACACTCTCGTGTGTAGTGTCCCGACACTCCACAATTGTAACAAATAACTTGCCCCTGACCTCTCGCAGGTCCTCCTCCTCCTCGGCCTCATCCGTGCCCCTGATATCCTCTGTGTGCTCCTCTAACGCCTTGATCTAGAGGCCGATTTTTTGGTTGCATTCAATACGCGGGTGTTCTCTCCATCATTAACTTATAGCTACGACAATTACGCTCGTCATTACCCACCGATTTACATAAGTTGTAGAAGATCTGTTGTGGTGTCCGTACAAATTTCTGCAGCAAGTGACAATTGTCTGTCACATGTTTTCTACCTACCTGATAGATAGCGCACCACAGCGCGGGCCCTGTACTTGGACCGTCTTGAGCTTCTGGCCTTAGAGGCATCGACCCTCCTCCTACAACATAATTCACGAAGACAGGGCAATGATCTTTATCATGCCCCTGGCTCTTACACTTCAGGCACCAAACTGCTTCACGCACCTCTGGCTGAGCCACTCTATCCTTCTTGAGACTTTGAAACTCTAGGCAAAGATTCTACAACTTTGCATGAATCTACTACACTCCCAAAGAAACATCTTGAATCAGCGTCTCATGCAGTCTCATCGCAATTTCCAGGGCTTCCGCCAGAGTCCCAATCTTTTGCTGTGATAAAGCAACCCTTAAGTGAGGCAAGAGAGAAGCCACAAACCATTCGCGGTGCTACCTATCCATAAGATTCATGTTAGCTTCACGGATATGGCATTTCAATCTCTGATCCAGCTCCCAGGGTGTTTCGATAGGCCTCATCATGATTTCCTTGAATCGAACGACTGACTGCGATTTAGACTTGGGCCTACTAAATTCCTTATTCAGCGATGTCTGAATGTCTGCTAACAGAGCCGTCGGGTTATCGGTACAGTACTTAATGTACCATGTTAGCGTGCAATCCCATAGAGCAGTAACCAATGTTGATTTCTTCATCTGATCGTCTGTAATATTCTAGGCTGTCCATATGGCCTTCACAACGAACCAAAACTAGTCTGGGTCCTCATTTCTCAAGCCCTTTGAAAACGGAAAACTTCATAGTATTCGACATATTGAATGGTGGTGGAGGTGGTGGCGGTGTGGGCAAAGGTGTATGTTGTGGAGGTGAAGGTGGAGGTGGTGTGGATGGATGAGGTATTCGCAAAAACCCTTGCCTTATTAACTGGACAATGCTCTGCGGTGAAGCCTGTGCTGCTCCTTTGTCGTCACTCAGAGGAGGCTCAATCAATAGGCTATATTCGGTGCCTATTCTCCCTCTATCTCTGAATAAATTTCCACTTCGCATAGCTCTAAACATAAAGGTAATGGCATAACCCACTTTTCACACAAGATCATTTTAATCCAAGCATTCAAAGATCGTAAATACTTACCTCGCAGTCCCTTGAAGAAGCGTCACTTTGGTTCGTTGTAGCTGATCAAGGTATCGATGACGAATTCTGTCATAAATCCTCCTATGTCGTGATCAAGCTAGTGATCGACAACACACGTGATCTTATTGTCAGAGGCTTCCAATCTCTATACTAGCTCTGGGGTCCACACTATTGGACCATCAAGCCTCCACCTTCCTTGGCCGTCTGCCAATTTAACGATCCACTCGTATAACTCGATCAGGAAGGAACATAAGAAAATTTCATGTATCTCTGTGTACAGATACCTGTCCAACCACTGTACTTTTGTCAGGTGTGGATTTCTGTTTTCTTGCACCGCGAATTCATGGATCTTTCTGTCCAATCACTCCTCAATTTATTTCTTTGTTGGATTCCAGTGATGCGACATCACACATCTCTTTATGCAGATCCCAGTCCTGGAAACGAAGCCATTTGTTAACTTAGTGGGTCCTGACCCAGGTTTAGAGTTAGTTTTTCCAAACAAATCCCTAAACTACTGGCCCTTTCAGAATCAAGGCGGTGCGCGGACTAAAGTCTCACCCAAAGCAATATGGGGGGATGTTGGAACCAAGTTTCTGCACCCAGAGATTAGTGTAATGTTATTTTATGCCCTAAACCTACCTTTGCGTAGATCGATAAGCCTTTAGGGCTTATTGATATAACTTCCCTTAATCAGATTCTATACCTCCACGAATGTTCTCGATCGTCCTTCGTAGACCCTAAATAGGTGAATCAACTACTTACGCCTATGTGATTGCCCTTAATCTTGTATTTACCTAGATCGATTTAAGTTTTCGATAACTTTAACATGCAATAAGATATTCTTCACGTAAAGAGTTATTATTACTTGCGTTCATATAACAATATAAATCATATAAAGTCATGCATCAATACAATATTATTTCATAACCCATCATTCATCACATCATAAAAGCACATTCATGCATAACAGAAATAAATAGACAACACACAAGATTTTCTAGAATAATCTCTTTATTGATACTTCAGTTCTGCTTATAAACTCAAGACTTCCCTACACACTCAGCTGCAGGGGTTTGCGCACTCAGCTATGGACTCTACTCTAGGCCTCTGCACACACAATCACAGAGCCTCTCTTCTACTCTAAGACTTTTTCGCTCTTTATTCTGTTGACCCATTACATTCATCTTTTTTCCTTACTTCTCCTTGTCTTAAACTCTCTAAGACTCTCCTACTTATACAATCCCATGGTCTGTGGAGCATGGGTAGCTTTATACAAGCCTTGAAGGCCTTGAAGTCCATGCAACTGTTGAAGAGAGAGAGGATTTCTGCACATATGGTTAATTACACAGACAAAAAGTTCTTGGAAAAGTATGTTAACGGGAATCCTGAATACTCCTCTGTTCTGCGGGATGTTTACTATGGAGAGAAAGCTGTGGAAGGTGATGACAAGGAGACTTGCAGTGAGTGTGTTTCAGTTAAAAGGATTCAACGAAAGTTGTGAGCAACGTCAATCAATATGAGATTTCATTCACTGCTTTTATTTTTAAAGTCTTTTGTGCAAGCAACCAGAGAATGTAACAACTAATGGATTCCTTGGCATAAAAGAAGGGTACTTGTAACAGGGGGCAGCTATCAGTTTTGAGAAGCAGATTGTAAAACATGAGAGATTCAACATAATTTCTATTAAGTGAATATGCAACTCACCCTCCTTCGTTTTAATGCATAATTCAACTCATTTCATTTCATTAGCATGAGAAGGGAAAATAGCTGATTTTGATTTAGACATGATTATGTTGCCAACTCGTACTTGTACTTGACAGAGTTCAGGTCCCCTCTGAGCACATACTTGTGTCAGAGAAAACACCTCATCTTTTGCAAACCATAAACAAAGTTATGCTCTTATTTGAATGGACGCTATTAATGTTATTAAATAAGTAGTTTAACTCTTATATAATGGCATATGGTCCTTACCAATACATGCATTCGACATGAAAAACAATATTTTTGTTTTAACTTTTTGGAAATTTCTGTCATTTTTCTATCCCTTTTTTTTTGAGTTGTCTTTTGTGCGACTTTTTTAGAAGTTTTTCTCGTTCTTTTTTCTGGCCTAATTTCTCTAAAATACTGCAAGAATTTATTGAAATCACAAGTTTGATGAGTAACCCTACACAATAGAAGTGCCCTAGGGGTTTTTGAGGATGCTGAATCCATATTTACTGTAAAAAAAACCAGTTTAAATAACACAAATCAAGATTTCATCTCAAATCTTTCTCAGAGATTAAGGCACCGGAAATTCTAAAAAATCGCACTAATTACAACTCCCTTTTCTTTCAGTATTATATGTTTTTATAGTAAAATATGAAGTCGTTATTGATTGGATTTGGATCTTAGTCAAGTATTCAAATGACATAATCATTTTAGGATTTTGTGTCCTTGGGCCGATCTTAGTGCCTCACAAGCCTACAAGATCTCTTGAATGAACCATTGTATTTAGAGATGGATGATGTATTTTATATTTTAAATAATAGTTGAGACATTGTCTATAGGCTTGTTGTTGTCAAACATGGTTTGGATAGGTTGTGGATTCTAACCTGGAGTATAATGTTATTCTCATTTAAGCAGTAACATAAAAAAATGTTGTGAATTGTTTGTCACAATGTTTTTATTAAAAACTTGTTAGGAAATGAGTTTATGGGAAATGAGTTCAGTAAAATATTGATTTGTAGAAATGTTTAGATGAACAAAATCTAAATAATAACAATTGAAAATGAGACATTAAGTTGGAAGCAAGATTGAAAGTCACTAGTAAGACTTGGGGATGGTAGTAAGACTCATGATTCTTTAGAGTCTTACTTTCTAGAATGGAGAGTAATGGCATTGGGTTGGATGAGTAGTTGTTCGATAGTAGGCTCATGTTTTTGACATATAATTGGATTATCAACAATATTATTGTGTGTTTTATATTTTTAGTTGATAAAATTGTTGAATCATTTGATACTCATCTATTGAATTTTTTTGCCCTATTCTTAGTCAAGGTAGCTTGATCTTATGTTTGACTATTTGATTTTTTTTTTTTTACTATCTAGGCTTAACCCTAGTGTTGAATGGAAAAATCATCTACCTACTAGTGGGATGCCCTCACCACTCACCACGATTGTGCAAGACTCAATGACCTTAGGTATTATGTTTGACTATATATTAATTACTTGAAAATCACAAGTCAACACATAAGTTACTAACTAATGAGTCCAATTCATGGGCTCATTGATGCTAGATATAAAGGGAAAAGGCTAAAAAAAACCTTTAATTTTTAGTGAACCTTGTTTGTGTTGAACTCTTAATTCAAAGTTTGACTATAAAAAGCAAAAAAAGATTGCTCAAACTTTGACTTTACAAAAAGTAAATAAGGATTGTTCAAACATTGAATTTGTCTACATTTAAATGTAAATCTTTACTAGATGTGAAACCTTTGAAAATAGTTTATTGAATAATTGTAGCATCATCCAACATGACATGGATGTGCATGGATATTGTCTCATAGCATAGCTAATATTGATTGTATATTAAATAATAATAAAATAAATGTAATTAATTTATATATTCAACTATATGTTAAGTTAAAAAAATAAATTATGTGGAAAGTTGTCATATTTTCTTTTGTTGGGAATGAAGAAGCACTTTCTTGGAAGGTGGGGAATGGGGAAAATTAAGGATAGATGTGGACCCCTGGGTGGGGATGCAAAGGAAACTACTATCTCCCACTGATTTTGGTGAATCTTTTGAATATAAATGGCAGGTATACTCTAAACCAGGTGGCAGATAACACACGAACAACAATATGGGCCCAAGGATGGTCTTCTACAGATTAGTTGAATATTCTAGCAGAGTTAGAGGGGGGTTGGGACAACTAAATGTTCGACTCAGGGAAAGAGGAAGACTCTTTGAGTTGGGTTTTCTCCCCTTTCGGGGATTACACACCCAAATTGTGTTATAACCACTTAATCAATGTTAGTAGACTAAGGGTATAGGTGTGGTGGTGGAAAAAGTTATGGAAATTAAAGTGCCCCACAAAAGCCTTGGTGTTTATGTGGTCACTTGTTGAAAACAAATTCTCCTCTTGGGACAATATCCACAAGCATCATAAGGAAAGGCCTAGCTTGTGCCCTGTATGCAAAAATGTAGAGGAAATTGTTGACCCCTTATTCTTGTTATGCCCTTTCACAAAGGAAATTTGGGTCGATTGCTAGAGGAGCTTGGCCTTAGGCATTGAGTGGCAAAGGGAGACTTTATTGGAAGCATGGAGCAGTTGGTGGCATGAGATAGTTTCAAAATGTTACAAAATCCCCCCCTTTAATTTGTTGGGGGGTTTGGATTGCTAGGAATAGGCCCATTTTTCAGGACAAAAACTCCTCTACAGATAGATTTGTTTCTCAAACACTTGCCATTTTCTCCCTTCTAGATAATGATTCTACTCCTCATGTTTTAATCATGCTTGAATAGATAGACTCCATTATTTTGCAGGCTTACTTCGATGGGGCATCTCTTGTTGTTGATGATGACGAGGGTGTTGTACTCTTCATTAATGAAAAACACTTTGTTAAACTTTTAGATGGGCCTCAGTAAAGGCATAAACCATTACGGATAATTGTTTGCACTCAAACTCCTCCTTCTGTTTGCACTTGAGAAAGAATGTCGGTCCCTTTAGATCTTTGGAGATTCTATGCTTGTTATTAACTGGTTCAAGGAGACACAAAGATGCCACTGTTAATGTCTGTTGCCTATATTAGAAGAAGTTCTTCATAATAAAGTCTTTTGATTAGATATATTGTTGTCACATTTAAGGGGAACACAACACAATTGTAGACACACTACCTAAGGAAGGTGCTACATAGGTGTTGAGTCCCAAACTTACACCTTCCCTACATCCCTTTTCAGCCTTTTTCTCCAGTTACTTGAACCTCTAATCTATCAAATCACTGCATAATAGTTTAAAATGAGTATATAAATGGTTGCCTAACTATGTTTTGTGACTGCTATTTGGTTTAGATTTTTGTTCAACCAGCTGCGGAATCTGCCACTTTCCGCAGCCAGAATCAGTTTCCGCAGCCATTTTGTTAAACTGTATGCTACAGGTGTCCATTGAAGAACTTAGCCACATGGGCAAGCTATAAAGGACGTGGACATGGAGCGTGTCCCCTTGGTTCAGCCAAATCATCCATAAAAACCTGCGGTCAAGGCCGGTCAAACGGTGGTCAATATAAAGAGTTAAGCGGTGGCACGACTCTATTTTCAGCACGAGGAGGTTTGCGTGGCAAGGTCCTGAGTTTTAGGAGGTGAATTAACAACTAGGGACTTCTCATCGATCGAATCCAACAAACTATCTCTTAGATTCACTGTCCACGGCCACCATACTGCTACAACCTCGGATTTTGTCTTTTACGTGCTTGGCCACCTGCGCAGGCCGTGTTAGTTTGTTATGTATTCCTCTGCTATAAATAACACATCTCCATATGCGTATAGCTAGTTAGTTGTTGTGTAAAAATTTGACTGTTGTAAGAGCCTTGGAGCCAAGACTTAGTCTCTATTTCATGACTGTTTTTCAATATATGAGAAAATGCTGATTCTTGGTTCAAATTCGTGATTGGTTTTGAATGACCGAGGTACACCAAGGTCTTGTAGCTTATGTATAGCTTTATGTTTCCTTTACGTTTTACGCTTTTGATACCATAGATACTTGTTGTACATATATTAATTTGCTTATGGTTGATGTCATTTCCCTGTTCATAAGTTCTCTCATGCTTTTATTTGGTTGACAACTGATTAGTGTTTGCATTTCAGGTTCTGATAGGAAGCCCGGGCAGTACATATAGGTTTTGATGACTAATGACATTGATGGGATTATCTTGTCCTACTACTGATTTTCTTTATTGATTTTATTTCCAGCATTACTTATTTCTTAGTTCTGCTTTGATTTATTTACTTTGCTGCAAGTTAGTGATTAGTCTATTCATATCATTCTTTAGTTACCAAATGATGAGGGATTGTAAGAGTGAATGTGTAGCTTAATCTTAGTTTTATCTCATGCAACTTAGATATCAAATCATTCAATTTGTGTATGACTACTTCCTATAGCCAGAGCGAGTAAAATGGTGAGGGGTCAAAAATGAGTTGATGTGATATGATTAGTTTACTTTGATTTCAGTCTTTCACTTGCTTTGAGTTCAGTCTTTTCTCTTCTTTATAAAAACAGTAAGGATACTGGGTTCCATAGTCATATTTCACTGTTTTGTTAATTAGAATTTAGGCACATCTTGATTTCATCATTGTAAAGTTTGAATACTTTGAGATCGCTTTGAAGTTATTCATTGAATGTTATTCATTGAATGCAATTGTCCACATCACACACACACCATTTCACATTAGGAAATCAACAAGAAGATAAATCCAAAAAAAAACTAAAAAAAAAAAAAAACTAAAAACGACAAGGAAATAAGAAAATGGTTATCTTGCATAGATAATGCACTTCACTTCAACAGTGTACGACTCCCGGATTGACAATTCACATAGCAATTTAGAACACACTAAATTGACCAAACATTTTGGCGCTGTCGCCAGGGAAGTGAAACTAGGTAGCCAAGTTTCTAAAAATA
>APFE030555548.1:11304-48381 GCA_000404065.3 Pinus taeda | reverse complement strand
GTGTGTAGAGTTTGGACTATGCTGATCTAAGGGGAATTTAAAGCAAATCTAATTTAGACTCTTTAAACTAACACTATGCTATTGTAGTCTAATAAGAAACAAAACATCTAATCTACACTAACTCGGGGCGTATGTCTTCTATTATGTGATCTAAAAAGATTTCGAATAATAACTGGTAATAAATATCATTCAGCTATCATAAGAATAGAAATTATTAAAGATAAACTATTTTGCATAAGAAGTTAGGCAAAACAATTATGAGCAGTATATCGCATAATAAGTTACTTATATGTCAGATACAAACAATATGACTCCACCGTACAAAAGTGCCAAATTATAACCCATACATTCATATAATGACATATAAATAACTGAAACTATAAATCACTTAAAGAACATAAGCATAAATAGTCAAGAGATAAAAGTACCATTTATGACTGGTTCCACTCATAAGCTTCAAGCAACAATGATTTATCTCTCTTTGTTCTCACATCTACTAAGAGTACAGAAGTGCAACATCAGTAGCGGATATCAGACACAAACATTAATAAACCTTGATCCATCCATTCATCAAAACCACCTTTGAGGGCGCAAAAGTGCATGTTCTGAGGACGAGTTTTTGACAAATCTCCGGATCCTTCTCTAAATCCATGAGAAGGGTTTAAATACTGCTAACTAATTAACTTGATTACATAAATTTGGGATCCGGTTTTCAAATGACAGTCCCTCCGATAAAGCAAATTATTTCTAAAATTAAATCTAACTTTGAACTATTTCTGTATTTTCTCCTTAGTGCTGTGAGTGTGCAGCATTCGTCTGAGAGGAGTCGGTTGGTTGCCTTTCCCTTTGTGCGTGTTATAAAAATAGAAGTAACAAGGGTCGGCACCACTTTTTTGATAAACTATTAGATATTTTAGAGAATCTCCCGCTGACTGAATGTATACTTGGTAATAACTCGAATTTTTCTCAAACTGGATCTGCGTTTGCTATTTTGGTTTTTTGTCTTCGTGAATGACTTGATGAGTCAGAAGACTTTACTTTCCGAGCAATTCTTTGGATTGGAAACTGCCTTTGTTCTTCATTCCGAGCTTTTCTGTTGTGTAAGCTTCAGGTATCTTTGTAGTCATGCTGCTTTTGTGCGCCTTTGATTCTGAGTTTCAGATGGCCTATCGGTCGTTAGCATCCGCTGAGTGATACTCTGGAATTTGTAGTCCTATTGTATATGGTTCCTGCTCCTGAAGAAGTCTCTTCTGTGGCCTCTAAGCATCGACGCTTTCCTCTTTTCCTTAGATGTTTCCTGTAAAAGAAAAATTACTCCATTTTATCTCCTATTTTATAGTCTGCGTAAAGGAAAAGAGTAAATGAAAAATAAAGTTTGATATGAAAGCTTCAGATCTTGCGTGTGTATAATCATGACATTCAAAGTGAACTGACTCTTCGAAAAATGAAAAGTAGCCATTCGTACGATCATTAATTTCTTTTTACAGGCACGCGCCTAATTCTGATTAAAGGACAACTTTCCCTTGAATGTTGTGCTGAGCAAGATTTCGCGTTTTGTCACAGATCGCAGATTTGTATTACAACATTGTGGTATCGCAATATTGGATCATCGCAGATTATGGATCAGAGATCGTAAATCACAAATCGCACATCATGGATATTAGTCATTGCATCTTACTCTATGCGACGTCGCACATCGGCCGTCAGGGATTTCTTAAGCCTCTCTTATTAAGAGCGCTTATGGTAAATGCGATGCGATGAGTTTAGCATCACTTCTTCGTGGTTTGATACGCTTATAAAAAGAAGTGTTTCCTTTTCTTTGCTGCGATAAGATTATAAGAAAAAACAAAAATATTCGAGGGGAATTTGATGAACTTTTTACTAAGGGTCCCCCATTGGCTCGGTGCTGTTGCTAATACCAAACAAAAGAGGGGGGGTTGTTGGTGACCACAACAAAATCCTGTAATAATATGTAGATTAAAAGGAACACATGAGCATATGACATCACGAGCTAACATGCAGAATAGTCCAAAGTTAAGGTGATGAATTAATACAACGACATGCATTCAACAGGATTCATACAAATGCAAACAAGATAGTTCATAAGCATGAGAGTAAGTTAAATAGCATACATTACAAATACAAAAATAATAGTCCTACTATATTCACGACATATGCATGAAAGTGTGTTGGCTCTGAGTTTTATTGAAAGTGAAAGTTCTAGCCATACATACGCCATTTAGAAACCACTAGCCCCAATATTGGAACGTTAAAGTTAGCAACACCTTCTCCTCCAAATAAGTATACTCCCTCTATGTTATGAAGAAGCCAAGGCTTTAACAAAACTCCCAATATCTTCCTAAGCCTAATCCTATCCAAAATATTGGCTACCAAAATCCCCTTACATGAGTTATGAGGTTCTATTTATAACAAGGGGGTGGATGACCCTTCAACTCGCATTTGTGACCTTTGGAATACCCTCATGACTCTTCAACTTTTTTCAAATGACTTATTACATTACATCATGACTCTTTATATTCCAATGTTGACACTTGGATTTTCACTTACAAAACAATTACAAAGAATATTACAATTTATACTTGTACCCATATAAGACAAAATAAGGTAGAGACAACTTGACAGCCTAACAAGACAAAACACTATGATGATTGAGTTTGGGAGAACTCTAGCTCAACAACTTCCACTTGATTATTCATGGTAACATATAGGTGCCAATATTGGTATTGTGAAACGACATCCCCAAACTGCATGATGGTGTCTGGCTGGAAGTGAAATCTAGCCTCCATGGCATCTGGGTATAATGACTTGGAACCATTTTCAACTTCCTTCTAAAGCATGAGAAACATTGTTCTAATTTGGACAAGACGATTGATGTAGTTCCGTAGGTTCTTTCTGTTTAGCTCCAAATATTCCTTGGTGTAAATCTACCTCAAATTCTCCAAGTACTCTTTGATCTCCTACTGGACTTGGCTCCTGGGTTTGGCTTTTGTGAGTGAGCCAACTGATGGGATCTTGTGTGCTTTCACAAATACATCCAAAATACTTAAAAACTATACATAAGATATCCAAATGTTACCAATAAATGAGGTGAGTTGTTTGTTATTCTAAATCAATATTCGAAATCTCGCTCTCTCTAGCTCTGCATGTGGCTTCATTTCTTCCCCAAGTAAAGTGGTGCCCCTTTGTATCTCATTGTCCATTCTTGCACATAGGTAATGGCATCTTGTACGTTCTTGAGATTTTTAACAAAATCTTTTCTCTATTGTTGTAGGCCATGAAAACCTAAAACTATTTTATGTACAATCACAAAATCCTCATATAGGTTACGCATGTTTTCTCCAAGTGTTGATACTTCAACAAGTATCATAGCTCTCATCTCCTCCAAGTAGACCTATATGGAAACTACATTTTGTGTTGTTGTGTGGAGTCATTCTGCCTCTTGCCTAGAAACCTATAAGTTATGTGCCAATTGCTCATTCTCAATCGTCAAATATTGAATGTTTGACCTTGTTGCACTTGCAAAAGGCCAATTTGGCTGTGGCAATGGAATTTGGATTCTTCCTGGTTGTCTTCCACTATCACCCTCCCTCTAATGAATGAAAGTGATTCTTGATCATTTGGAAAATGATTTCTCCGTGCTTGTACAATCTTCTTTTGGAACTCATCATATTACATATTGTACAAGTCCATTATCAGATCATCATCTAGAGGAACAACATCCCCTTCATCGCTCAGAGCTAGCTCTGCTGCTGGAGGTGGTGGAGACTGAACAGTGACTTATGGTGCACTCAACCTCAGGTTGGAATCTTCATTTTGAGGCTCTAGTTCCAACTCCATGTCTGCAACTTCAATTAAGTCTTCAATATGTTGAGCAAGCTCTTGGTCCTGCATCTGTTCACCCTCCTCCTCTACTACTGGTTGGTTTTGTTCTTTCTCTTCAACTTGTACCGGTGTTGTTTCTCTTGTTATTGTGTCTTTCCTTTCTTCTTCTTCCTACTTTTTCTTCTCTTCTTATTCTTTCCTCCTCTGCTTCCATTCTTCCTTCAGTTTGTGTTATGATTCCTGCAACTTTAGTTCTGCTTCCTACAACCTCTAATTCTCTCTCTTCCTCTGCTCTTCTCTCTATACCCCCTTCTTCCTCTTCACTTCTTCTGCTAAAATTGCTTTCATAAGAATCAGGTTTGCCTTCATCTTCCAGCTTTGTTCTCCCCCAGGAGTGTCATCAATCTTTCTCTTTCCATCATCTTGCATGAGATTCTTGCCTTCTACTACAATTTCTTCTAGAGTTGTTTCCTTTTGTGGAGTGGCTTATGAATTTCCTACTATATTGACTGGCTTGTGGGGTTTAGAGGCATTATAGCAATTCCTCCATGGGTCCTCCTCTGGTCAATGAAATGCCCCACTAAGCCACTGAAAGTAAATTCTCACACAGTGGTCTTTTCAAATACCATAAGGATCATACGAATTAATGTCTCAAGTAATGAATGAAAACTTCTTTATCACCTTTCCTTCGGTATCCATGACTTTAAAGTTCTTTATCTACTACAATCCAGTTTGCATAAGAAGAATTGGCCAAGGTGATTTCTTCTTCCTATGCAAAGTTGCTGACAACCCTGTGGCAGGATGATATGACACTTTTTGTATGAACAAGCTTGTCGGTGGCATACCTTGGCAAAAAATGCAGCGGATTCTTTCCATTGAACACTCTAAGGAAGGTTCCATCGGGTGAGGCAAACCAACTTGTGATCTTTGTTATTGCCTCCATTGCACCTCATGACATGCAAGGTGGTTCTTCTTCAAATATGAGCTTGTACAGAGGGATGATCAAATGGTTAGTTAGATGTTCCATTACTTCTCGATGACTGCAATTCGGCAGCAGTTTGCAATAGATTTGTATGACTGTTTCTCGTGGTGTCCATGTCTAGTTCATGCCAGGAAAATGATTATGTGCACAGATTGCATCCAATAAATATGCAAATGTATAAAACCTTTCTTTCTCAACCTTGAGAGGATTTTTTGCTTGTGCTACATGGGCTCTCAACTATCGAGCCAACATATCCAACCAATTGAACAACTTCCCCTTGCTCACAATCTAGTTCAATAAGACTTCCCACCCTTCAAGAAAGGTCTTCGTGCTCTGTTCACCATGAATCCTACAAGATAAGATAACTAGGAGCTAGTAGGCCTTTCTCAAATACTTTTTCTTGTATGGGTGGGTGTATGTCGAATATTCAACGTCTCTTTCGCCCAACCTTTAACAATATATCTTGTGTTCACATAGATGTTGGTGGCATAGAAATATGAGTCCATGAGCTTCACTGGCTTGGGCAAGTGATACAAGTGTTGATAATATTCTGTCAGAAAGGTAGCAAGCTTTTGTCTACTGGCATTTCTCAATGTCATGGTCTTCTCATCAATGTGTGAAACAATCCAGCTAATGACATCTGCATATGGGAAACTTGGGTATCTGCATGCAACCTTGTGTATCCTGACTGTCGTATATTGAGATAAACTTGTTGGTCCTCTAGATCTGCCTCAAGGATCTTTACTAAAATAGATTCATTAACTTGTTTCCATGTTAGTTTTAACTCCTCTTCTATAAACAATTGAGTGTTCTCATAAATTGGAAATTCTACTAGTGTTTGCTCAACTGCTTCCCTAATACTGCTTTCAGTTGTCTCTTTTGAAGCAACTCTCTTTGGTTCCATGGTAATAATGGCTACTGGAGAGAAGCGCTCAACAACTATGGTACCTTTTGGACAAAAGGGACACTCATGGAAAGGAAAAATTATCCTTTCGCAAATCTAACTTCACAACACGATCAAGCAGCAAATCGGGCAACTGATGAGAAGGATTGCATAGTTTTCAATCAACAAGCAAGGGAGAATAGTTGTGGGAACTGCACATTATGCATTCCCAGCTTTCAAGTGTGCAACTTGAGGCTTGAGACTATGCAATGTGTATCTTAGCATGGATAGTGATAGGGAGAGACTATGCATTGCACAATCTCAATTGCCAAGGTGACAGGCTAAGCCATGGAACTATGTAGTGGGTAGTTGGGCCAACATGTACTATGAACTGTGCAGTTTCAGAGGCCAACCTCTCAGCTTTAGCCTTAGGATTGTGCATTGTGAAATTGGGCAAGGAAAAATCTGGCTAAGGAAAGTGCAGATCTGCCCAGTGGAAGTGTGAAAAATGACTAGAACTAAGTGATTGTGTGATATTGAGTGAAAAAATGACTAAGTATGAATGAACCAATGTGAATCAAGCGCAAAAACTCAACAAACAAAAGGAAAATCAAGTATGTGAGGAGAGTCGTTGCAACAACGACCATTAGTGAAAAAACAAGAAAATGGATGTGACACTTGTGAAAAGAAAAAAAACAACTTAGAGCAACACTTATATAAGCTAAAATAAGTTTAAGCACTAGAAAACATGAAGAGAGATATGAAAAATAGCACTCACACAAGTGAAACGACAAAAGACAATAAAAGAAAAACTCACCCGGAAAAGTGACGATGACCACATCGAAGGTTGCTTAATCTCCTCAAGAATGCTAGAGCTCTAAGGTTGAATGAGAAAATGAGATCTAGAGGCATTGATTAACTACATTTGATAAAATTAGGGTTTATGATGCACATGCCTAAAATCAACGAAAAAGAGACACTTGGCATAAACTTCTAAAAATGGAAATTTGCCAATTTTCAGGAAACTAATTGTGGATTGCTATTTTTTAGGGATGATTTTTCACTTTTAGATTTTTTTCTTTTTTTACATTTCCAGGGAAAATTTCCATGCACATTGTCGGGAAATATTGTGAAATCTTGGGGAACTAAACAACTTCACAGCTTAGTGCACTACGCAATTTCTGAGCTTAGTGAGGGATTGCATAGTTTTTGGGCCCAATGTTGGGTTGCCTTCCATGAATACTCATTTTTTGAGCTCAAGGCTAACTACCAGTCTGGACTACATAATTTGAATCATCAAGGTTGCTTGCCCTCAAGGTTTGCGCAGTTTGTAGAGGCAAGGCCAAGACTGTTGTAAGACTAAGTCGAGAGATTAACTTGTGACATATAAAGATTAGTTAAATGTGGAAACAAGAAAACAAAACAAAAATTAAAAGGACAAGTCACAATCAAAGCATGAATACCTGAATCAATGCAAGATACACTCCTGTGGATAGGAAGGAAAACTCCAAAATTAAAGCATAAGCAAAAAAATTCAAGGTGGTTGTAGCTGCTACAATAAGGTCATGCACTAGAATAAGACTAACCGTCGTAAGTCTTAGTGAAGGCCTTAAATAAATAATGGATTCCAGAGGATTGGATAATATTCTAATATTGGAACTTCTTATGGATTGCAGAATCTAGGAAAGAAGTTGTAGACCAATACTCTTGAGGATTAGGTAGGGCATCCAAGATAAGAGTAGTCAAAGAGGATTGATATCTTTTGAGGATTTGAGATTGGAAATCCAAGATAAGTATAGTCCTAAAAGGACATGCTAAATGAACATCTAGATGGGGTATGTGCCTTATAGGTAGTTTGGCATCTCACATAAATCCTCCTAGCATAATTCTCTCAAATGCGGATGAGCTTGCATAGTTAAGGACTTCAATGACATTGTTGGTTATGGTATAGATGCTTAATAAAGATGGCTTATCAATCTGACTCTTCTTATGAGAATGTTGAAAGATTGAGATTCCTTTTACTTCATGATGGTATTAGGAATACCTCCCTAGTTAAGAGTGGGTGTTGGAAATTGTAACTAGGTTCGATCTTCATAATGACCTTTTGTAAACATGACATTGTATATTTTGCATAAAGAAAGAAAAATAATATTATTTAAGGCACGGTTCATGCTCAAGTCTAGTTTAAAATTACATTATTCATGTTTCTAGATCTTTCTATATTTTTCTAGGACAAAGAAGATTTGTTGTCGTGTGTTATAGTCCCATTTGGACTCATTGTAACAAAGAAAAATATTTATTTTTGTCAAGAAAAAGCCAGTTATTCCTCCAAGACCAAGTCGGCCCTAATCAAGAATTGTTAGAAAATCCGAAATCATAAATATTTTCATATGTTGATAACTAGTTGTGATATTATTATGTTCGTATTAACTTCTTTGTGTTCTTCCTTTTTCTTCTTTTCATCAAGTAATTATCAAAACAGAAACATGAAGATCATGAACACTAGATGCAGGAACTCATCCAGGGCTAAGACCCCCATATAGGGGAAAACCTAGTCAAAGAAATCTTCCTTCAATAGTTTCAAAATGAGATAGACCAAGACCTTAGACTAGCAGACCTTCCTCCTCCACCAAGTCAGCCTTCCAAGATGATTTATTAGTCTCTTCTTATCCACCATCTTTGGCTCAGCAATAATCCATAAATTTGACTTCCCAACAACATGATTTCGACCCCTAGCTATAGAATTTTGGCCCAGCTTCAGCTCTACAACTTCTGGCCCCTCCAATAGCTTCATAGCTTCACACATGTGGGAGAGAGAGAGAGATAATTTTGACTTCTTATCATTGAGAGAGACCTTCTTCTTCTTCACTAGCCCTTTCTCCTTCTTTCCTTGAAATTCATACTTTTTCTAGCCCCATAAGTTTTAGATCAAAATTGATGAGCGAGAGTGAAAAATGAGATCGAGTTGCTGCCATTATATAGTGTTTTTCCCCTTAATTTAGGCCGACTTGTCTAGTTTGAGGCCGACTTTGTGGAGGAGGCCTAAAAGACCTAATTTACATTAAAATAATCTTATTTCTTGACAAATAAATCCCAAGAAGGGTTCTTTACATTATTACATGGACAAGGACACTTGACATAAACCCTAAAATTAGGCAATGGAGGATTTGACCTATAAACAAATGACCCAAGAATGAAACCCATGCTTGAATATGTCAATTTATTTAATAATAAAATTTGTTTTTCTTTCTTTTGATAAATAAGTTACATCATGACTCAAATACAATTATCAAGATTGGCACTAGTTACATTCTTCAACACTCCCTCTTAACTAGAGAGGTATTCATAAATACAAATATATAGAAGTACATGGAAGATCTCCAAAATGAACTATGAAGAGTTCTAGCACACTTAGTGCTACAAACTAAATACCTGACTAGGGTAATCTATCTGTGTGGGACTAATATTGACTCAAGATTTCAGCCAGACTAGGTACCATCATGATTATTTGCTAACCATCAACTCAGGGAGCTAGGTACGTATATAAGGTCAGAAATCTATGACCAATGTGCCCTCCCTCTTCAGGATATAGATATCAACACCTAGGCCGACCAGATTCCCCCCCAAGCATTTTCCATTATCTGCGGCATCTCACCTATAAACTAAACCAAATATATCCATTTGTCCAAGCATGCTTACAAAGTGTTCATCCTTCTTTGTGGAGAGTATACATGTACAAACCCAAACCCCAATTAGTAATAAACTTTCGAATTTAAGTAAACAAAAACCTTCAGGGTCCTCAATAATTCTGATGTTACTTTCTTCATCAAGTTATCCATATGCAAATTGTCGGAAGCTTTCATTTCTTTAGTAGCGCCACATACATCTTTAGATGTTCTTAAGTCTTTGTGAACATCTATCTTTAGCACTTTCATTCTTTAGTTTCATTTTTACTTGAAGGTGCTCATTATGATTATCATAATATGTCCTCCCTCTCAATAGGGGAGATATAGCATTTCTCCTATCTAGGCTCCCTCTTAAATTAGGGAGATCAACCACTTCCTTCTTCTATAACATCGAAGAGGCTTCAACCTTTCACGAATTCATCAAGTTCATCTTGATCACCATCATCCTTATATCTTCCTTCATCATGCTCATCATTATTTTTCAATTACCAATATCTCCAACATCTTGAATATTATGTACCTACAAAACTTTAATAGCAAGTACAACCAAATACATATAGAAGCATGAGGTCAATTATGTCAATTTTTTATAATGGAAGCATCAAATAATTCATACTTAGACATCAAATAATCAACAAGAGACATATCATTTTACATACTATACTTCAACTTTTTGCTAGGGTTTTTTCATGAACACTAGACCCCATCTTTAAGACATAAAGCCTTAGATATCAACAATTTAATAATAATCCAATCATATTACAATATATCTATGGTTTCAACAATATACTTTTACAATTACATGTTAGAGTCTACTAGGGTTTGTTTCAAACCCTAGATTTTATCAACAAAACTAAATCATATAAAAAACAACATCATCATATCCTAGAATATCAATCTCTACTAGAGTTTTGTTACAAACCCTAGAATTCACAAACTAAAATTTACATAACTAGGATTTCATAATCATGCACTAGTGTATCACATCAATATCTAATAGGTAAACCCAAGACACAAATATTAATACATTAAAATTATATATACAACAATTTTGACTAGGATGGTTGATCAGACATATAAACATATACCTAGGGTTTCATTCATAGGATCTTATTACAACTATCACAATGGTTTTAGCTTATAAATCCTAATTTATCAAACCCTAAATATATATGGTTTATACATTAACATCAAACCCTAAAGGAATAGGATTTTTCCATAAAAATTCAAAAACCCAAAATACCAAAAGAATAAGGTTTCTAGATTTCATTAACAACCCTAAGTAGACAAAGGTTTCATAAATATTGACACACCCTTAGGTTATGGTTTTATAGTGAACAGTTTTAGAGTTCCACAAGAAGGATAATACAGAGAGGGTAGATTCAATATAATGATTAGTCACCCTAACAATAATATTTTATGATTCAAAACACTAGACATAACAATGCTAGTAATGTAAAGAAGAATTTTAAAAGAAGAAGAATCATACATTTTACATGAAGATAACTTTATAACAAAACTTATAGTCTAAGACATATCTTGAGTTGTTTCTTAACAAACCTTGTAGGACACTAGTCCTTGAATGGATTTCTTTGTATCAACACTTCTCCCATGCTTCAAGTTTTTCCTTTGAAATATCCTCCATAACATTTGAGTATTTAGTAAGCTTTCCTAACCAAGGAAAATATAAAGAGAAAGGTTATTAGCAAACCATTCTTGATGTGAGGACGAAACCAAACATGAAAAGATGAAAAAATACTTATCTTTTGGTAAAATGGTGGAGGCTCCATATTAACTCACTCCTATTGAGGGATACCTACAACCTTATAGAAATAATTTTAAAAAATTCTAACAAGACATGTTAGATCTATAAACTCTAGAAATCAAAACATAAAAGAAAACAATTCAAAACGTAAAGATAGAATATTAAGAGAAATATGAGGGAGAGGACTTAATAGTATAAGTCCTTGACTTATGATTCTTTACTCTTGTTCTTCTTTGGTGGAGATTCATCAACAACATATGCATGTTCCTTTTCTCTCTTCTTATTCCTTAGATCTTTAGGACAATGACTTTTATAGTGACCCATCTTGTGTCAATCGTAATATTCAATCTTGGATAGGTCAACTTTCTTCTTTGGTCCTTTGAACTTCTTGAAGGTTCCCTTCTTCTTGTGATGAGAAGAATAGGCATTAGAGGTGCTTTATTCTTCATCATCCTTCTTTTTGTTTACTAACAATACTCGATATTCTTCTTGATTGCATGCATTCCACATTTTAAATGTTGGAGTATCCTTCCAACTGTTAAGTCCCGATGCAAAAGAACTCCAATATTTTGGTTCTCCTAAAAGAGTAGTAATTAAGAGATCCTTTTTTGGGACAACTTCATCTATTACTTGGAGTTTATATCTAATTCTAGATATCCCTATAAAGTATGATGATACCATGTCGTCTTTTGTCATTTTAATAGTCCTTAATTCATTATTGGGGCTTTTTATCTGACCAATATTCTTGATGGTGAACAATGTGGAGAGAGCCTCATACATTTCTTCAGTGGAACTTATGTTGGATATGTATGGAAGTAGGTTGATCTTAACTCCATCAACTATTAGGTCCATAGCCAAGAATTTGATTTCTCTAAACTTTTATTTTTTTGCTTCACTTGATTCATTTGTAGGCTTCTTTATTTTTCCTTGAACAAGATGCAAAACTTTGTTCTTTTCAAGAATGAGATCTATCCTCTTTTTCTAGGCCTTGTAGTTGGAGGTCACTTCTAGTTTGTTTTCTCGCTTCATTGAATTTGAAATAGTTCCTGTAGATAGTACGCTTATCTCCTTATATGATCCTTTTTCCTTAACAACCTTCCTTTGATTTACTTTTCCTCAATAGATATTCAACCTGCCTTTTTATTTCTTCTTCACCTTAGCTTTTATTCCATGTTAGAAAATCTAAAAGGCAAAAAACAATTCATATGTTGATAATTACTTGTGATATTATTATGTTCTTGTTAACTTATTTGTGTTCTTCCTTTATCTTCTTTTCGTCAAGCAATTATCAAAACAAAAACACAAATATCATGGACATGAAATGTAGGCACTCAGCCAGGGCTAAAACTCCTATATAGGGGAAAACCCAAGCAAAGAACTCTTCATTCAGTAGATTCAAAATGAGATAGACAAATAAATTAGATTAACATACCTTTCTCCTCCACCAAGTCAACCTTCCAAGATGATTTAGTAGTCTCTTATTATCCAACATCTTTAGCTCAGTAATAATCCATAAGTTCGACTTCCCAACTATAGAATTTCGAACCTAGCTACAAAATTTCAGCGCAGCTTCAGCTCTGCAATTTTTAGCCCCTCCAAAAGCTTCACATGTGAGAGAGAGAAAGAGAATTTTTACTTCTTATTCTTGAGAGAAAACTCATTCTTCTTCATTGTCCCTTTCCTCTTCTTTCCTTGAAATTCACACCTTTTATGGCCCTAGAAGTTTTGGATCAAACTTTGTTATATACCTAGGGGGGATAATATGGGGTACAAAGGGAGGTACCCAAGGGAATAATGTAATAATGGGATGGGCCATATGTTGGAAATAATACTGAGAGGGGGGGGGGGGGGGGTTGAATCAGTATTATCAAATCAGATACTTTTTTGTTTTCACACTCAGATTCATATACGCGACTTCACTTAAGGATATACGCGTATATACGCGACTGTGTTAAATGCAACAAGCGTATATGCAACAATCTTATGATTCAGTTAGCTTATCTTCAGAACATCATTAACCACATTAACAGTAAACAGATCATCACATATAAGAAGCACACATGAACACCATGATATAAGGTGGAAACCCAATCCAAGCAGCATAAACCGATAACCAGCAATACTAGATCTTCGCGCTTCGTCAGACATTTATTCCTTGCCCACCATTTTTGCCTAATGATCTTCTCCTTATATAGGTTAGGCTTCTCTCAATACCATGGTCCAAAACCATGTAGAAACAATACCATGAACCCAATACTTGGGGTCATCACTTTGGACCAAATACTATGGGCCAAATACCACGGACCAAAACCATGATTTCCAACATGTGCACGCCTTTACTTCTATTAACCCGCGTGTATACGTGTACGCTCCTTCTACTCCGCTAACCCGCGTATATACGCACTTTCTTCACGGTCAACCTGCATATATTTCTCTATTTACCTGCTGCACTATGATCTGTCCTCTAAGTGTGGTTCCATCACCTGTATCATTCCTCTGAGTGAGTTGCCATCAAGGACAACACTTGAATCATAATGCAAACAATCTCCCCCTTTGGACTTGATGGCAACAACCACACCAAGTCACTCTCCCCCTTTGACATCAAGGGCAAAGGGCAGACCAAGATATTCTCTTCTTTGATCTCCATCTGCTGTCCATACTCCCCTGTGTATTAGCTGACATCTCTGATTGAGCTCCTCCTTTGTATGTGCCGATATGTACCAATCTGTCCATGCTCCCCCTGAGCTCATGCACGATCTGCACAAGCATGCCATGACTCTATACATACATCATATGATAGTTATCAGCAACTATCATACACCATGTGATCTGCACTCTTGCAATATCATTCTTTTGACCGACCAACAGGATGTATCATTTAGCTACATAAGCATCATCACCAACTTCTAATCATAATGCCAAAAATGCATTGTTTGAAGTATATGCTCCCCCTGAGCCAGTGCCAACCATCTCTTATCATGACCGAACCTTTCCCTGAGTCTGTTCTGCTGCCCTTTCTTCTGATCTCCATATACGCGACTCTGCAGCCTGTAACTCGCGTATATACGCAACTTATCTTCATTATATCAGCATATGCAAGATGGAATACTGAATACTTTCAGTGTCCCCTGTGTCTCTTATGTCAACTAACTGAGTTATGTCACACCTTTCTGTCTCTAATTCTGTCTTCTGAAACTGTGATGATGTATGGTCTTCTTGCTTTGAATTTTGAAATTTGCTCTTGTATTCCCTTACTTTATGTCCAAGTTTGTTGCATGAATAACATCTTACATATTTCATGTTCCTTCTATTGCAATCAATTGCTTTGTGTCCATATGCATTGCAGGCAAAGCAATATCCTCTGAAGTACCTGGGACGTGATGAGCTTTTGTGATGGTCTTGAACCATTCTACTTCTACATCTAGCTGCAACATGTCCAAGATTATGACATACATAGCATTCAACATTATTCAGTGGAGGAGTAAAAGATTTCCTTTGAAGAATCTCGTTCCTTGATTGTTGATGGGGATGACCTCTCAACTCCGTGTCGATCATTTTAGATTTCTCTTTGGAGTTCCTTGCCTCACCTTGTGAACTAGATTCACCTTCAACAGATTCATGAAAGCCAAGACCAATCTTGATACTAGGGGATCTTTGACTACCAAGAATGTCATCCAAAATCCTAGTACTATCTTGAAATCGCAACAATTTATCCTTTTCTTCTAATTTACCTTTTAAGAAATTTGCCTCAACCTGATGTTGTTCTTCCTTTTTCAGATACTGTTTCCTTAGGTCTTCTTCAGATTTTCTTCCTTCTTCCACTTGTTGCTTCAATTTGATCACTTCATGTTCAAGAGATTCTATGTTCTGCTCCTTTGATTTTTCAAGATATTCTTTCAGAGAGAAGATCTTTGATTCAAGACTCTGAATTGTTATGCTCTGATCTTTTACTATATCCTTCAATTTCTCCCTTACCCTAGTTACTGTCTCCAATTGTTTGTTTAATTTGGTAACTTCTTCAGTTTCTGCATTTTTCTTATCATATGCCATGAGACTTCTAATGTCTTCGCTATCATTGAATGAGTCATTACTTTTAACATGGGTATAATAGCTTCTATTACCTTCTTCCAACATCTTTCCTTTGTTATGAGGGCATCTAGCAGCATAGTGACCAACTCTACCACATGAAAAGCATTTGAAAGGTAGCTTACCTTTGAATCGTCCAGTTCCCCCTTCAAGATTCTTGACAAAATTTACCTCATCTTCTTCCTCTGACATGTATCCTGATGCTTCAATTGCGGCTTCTGATGGTCCCTCTTTTCGCATCTCAAAAGCAGTTAAGATTCCGTGAAGCTGTGACATGGTGATTTTCTGCAGATTCTCCTTTTCTTCTATGGCAGACACTTTGGAATCAAATTTAGCAGATAGGGATGTCAAAACCTTTTCAACTAAGACAACTTCCTTAAATTCTTCACCCAAATCCCTCATACAATTTACAATCTCATCCATTCGTAAGAAGTAATTAGCTATGCTTTCATTACTATGCATCTTAAGATTTTCATACCGAATTCTAAGAGTTTGAAGCTTGGCTCTTTTTACTTGTTCATCTCCTTCGTAGCTTAGAATGATTTTGTCCCATATTTCCTTAGCTGATTTGAGCATGATCTTCATAAATTCTAATTGTGTCAAACTTCCCAATAAGACAGTAATAGCTTTGGCATTGAGCTCATATTTCTTTTTCTCAGCTGCATCTGTAGGAACTGCTGATGGGAAATTGTATCCACTTTCTACAATTCCCCAAACCTCTGCTCCAAGTGATTGTAGATATGTTGTGGTTCTTATCTTCCAGTGGGTAAAGTTGCTCCCATCAAAGATTGGTGGCCTGATATGTGCCTCCTTTTCAGGATTAGCCATTCTGATGGATCTTTTCCTTCAAGCGATCAAGCTTCTTCAAAAGGACCTGCTCTGATACCAATTGTTGGAAATAACACTGAGAGGGGGGGGGGGGGTGAATCAGTATTATCAAATCAGATACTTTTTCTTTTTCACACTTAGATTCATATACGCGACTGTGTTAAATGCAACAAGCGTATATGCAGCAATCTTATGATTCAGTTAGCTTATCTTCAGTAAATGAATCAGAACATCATTAACCACATTAACAGTAAACAGATCATCACACATAAGAAGCACACATGAACACCATGATATAAGGTGGAAACCCAATCCAAGCAGCACAAACTGATAACCAGTAATACTAGATCTTCGCACTTCATCAGACATTCATTCCTTGCCCACCATTTTTGCCTAATGATCTTCTCCTTATATAGGATAAGATTCTCTCAATACCATGGTCCAAAACCATGTAGAAACAATACCATGAACCCAATACTTGGGGTCGTCACTTTGGACCAAATACTATGGGCCAAATACCACAGACCAAAACCATGATTTCCAACATGTACGCGCCTTTACTTCTATTAACCCGCGTGTATACGTGTATGCTCCTTCTGCTCCGCTAACCCGCGTATATACGCACTTTCTTCACGATCAACCTGCGTATATTTCTCTATTTACCTGTTGCACTATGATCTGTCCTCTGAGTGAGTTGCCATCACCTGTATCATTCCTCTGAGTGATTTGCCATCAAGGACAACACTTGAATCATAATGCCAACACCATAGTAATAAATAAGGTGGTTAACCCGTATCATGTAAGGGACCACAAATAGTTAGTAATAATTTAATGCGCCCACAGTATTAGATAGATGGTATTGAGGGAACCATGGTAATGACCCATAGTATTGTATGTATGAGGCCTATATAGAGGCTAGAGACTCCACATTGAGAGATGTCAAGGAATTATTGTATGAACAGGCATATGGCTTGTGGAGTGTTCTCCTTCCTTAAGGAGTGAATGTATGGTGTTGCCCTACCTTAAGGGTTTGATCAATAAAGAATCATTTCATATTATTTCTGGGTTTATTTGCATTGTCTTATATTTTCATATCAGATCTATAATATTTTTGGGTCAGATCCATAACAAGTGGAATCAGAGCACTTTCTTGGGCAAAAAAGTGGAGAATTTTATTTTATTTTTTATTTTTTTATTTTTTTATTTTTTTATTTTTTTTGTAGGATTTCGGGGCAGCGAGTTTGCGACGTAAATATAGATGTCTTGGTGCAAGATCTGCAAAATCTAATTATAGATTTTGATTCTTTGTGAAAAAATACCCAATTTCAAAAAAAAGATCAGTCGAATCAGAGTCCGGATGAAGGAGATATCGCTAATCTAAAAATCAGTGATGTTGCAGACAATTTTTCGGGGCAGCAAGTTTGCGGTGCAGATATAGATGTCCTGTTGCAAGATCTGCAAAATCTAATTGCAGATCTGGATTCTTCGTGAAAAAATACCCAAAAAAATAAATAAATAAATAAATAAAAACCCAGTCAAATCAGATTCTGAATGAGGGAGATATCGTTGATTTAAAATCAGCGCTTTTTTCAGAATTTTTGGTGACGACGGGAGTGTTGTAGCGTGGATTAGCAATTCCAGTGCCTAGATCAGGATTTCTACAACATGGGTAGATGCAAAATGGTTGTTCCATTTTCGAAAATAGGTCATAATAGGGATGCTGAGCAATATTGACTAAACTGTGACAATTTCAAATTTTCGCCAAGTAAGTGATTTTTTTTTTTCAAAACCCTCTTCATGGAGATGCTATATGTTACAGGAAAAGATAACAGCCCTACTATTGAAGAATTCATACAGAGACACAAGTTCAAATTTGGGAATTTGTGGAGGTGTATGGTACCGCTTACTTGCAAAGATGAGGCTGCCAAATGGTGCTTCTCACTTGACAACAAGCAGTTGTCCAAATTGTTAGATGAAGAATTTGAAAAATTCCTTTTAGACAAATGGTCTCATGCTAGAAGATAGAAGAATGAGACATGTAAGGGGTTATTTTCTACTGTTATATCATTATTGCAGGCTTATGGATTCATTCAGAAGGAGAAGATCGTTGTGTCTATAAATCCTAGTTATAAGCATAATTTTATTAATGTTAATTTGGCAAAAAAATTGCAAGTTCCAGCCAAACAAATTGAAAACACACAGGTTGATGATGAGGATGTTCAAGTTTATAAGGATTTGAAGCTTTCTATGGATAAGTATGTGTTTCATAGTGATTTTTATACTTCAGAGATGGATAATATGGATGTTGTTTTGGGATATCCTTGGATGGAATCTGTGGGTACTATCAATATTAATGTTTAGAAGAAATTCCTGAAGCTCTGGTATAAAAAGAAGAAAATTACATTACAAGATATTTTCATCAATAAACAGGTAGAGTACATGGAGGCTGAAGTAGAAGATGTTCCAGGGACTGACATATTAGATGATGAGCCAGTGATGATCGATAATCAAACACAAACAGAGGCTGAAGCAGAAAAGCTTACAGGTGCTAATACATCAGATGAGGGCTCAGTGGTTGAAATAATATTGGAAGATAAGACACCACAGCAAGCACCCCAACATGCACTAGATAACAGTCAGATGCTAGTAAAGGGTGAATTAAAGAAAAAGACACTGTGGGTTAAAACTTCAACATATCATCACCCACATCACCCCGCAAGACAACAACCAACAAGATGGAAACCAATTAGCCACAAGGACAACAATCCCCACATGACAGATAGAGCGGAACGAAGATCCACCTACTACACATCAACACAGAAGAGCTGCCACGGTCAACTTCCATCTCAAGTGAGTGAGGCACCAGCGAGATCGAGGGTTCACCTTTCTCTTGGATGGCTAGATACACATGCATGGTACCAGTGGACTACTCTTTTGAGTAGACCTTATTATTTGTGTTCTTCCCATGTTTCAAGTACGAAACATGCTAAGGGGGGTGGAATGTTATATACTTATGGGGGATAATATGGGGTACAAAGGGAGGTACCCAATGGAATAATGTAATAATGGGATGGGCCATAGTAATAAATAAGGTGGTTAACCCGTATCATGTAAGGGACCACAAGTAGTTAGTAATAATGTAATGGGCCCACAGTATTAGATAGATGGTATTGAGAGAACCATGGTAATGACCCATGGTATTGTATGTATGAGGCCTATATAGAGGCTAGAGACTCCACATTGAGAGATGTCAAGGAATTATTGTATGAATATGCATATGGCTTGTGGAGTGTTCTCCTTCCTTAAGGAGTGAATGCATAGTGTTGCCCTACCTTAAGGGTTTGATCAATAAAGAATCATTTCATATTATTTATGGGTTTATTTGCATTTTCTTATATTTTCATATCAGATCTATAATATTTTTGGGTTAGATCCATAACAAGTGTGGAGTGTTCTCCTTCCTTAAGGAGTGAATGTATGGTGTTGCCCTACCTTAAGGGTTTGATCGATAAAGAATCATTTCATATTATTTATGGGTTATTTTCATTGTCTTATATTTTGATATCATATCTATAATATTTTTGGGTCAGATCCATAACAAGTGGAATTAGAGCTATAAAAAGTGGTATCAGAGCTATAACAAATGTTATATACCTAGGGGGGATAATATAGGGTACAAAGGGAGGTACCCAAGGGAATAATGTAATTATGGGGGCCATACTAGTAAATAAGGTGGTTAACCCGTATCATGTAAGGGACCAAAAGTAGTTAGTAATAATGTAATGGGCCCACAGTATTAGATAGATGGTATTGAGGGAACCATGGTAATGACCCATGGTATTGTATGTATGAGGCCTATATAGAGGCTAGAGACTCCACATTGAGAGATGTCAAGGAATTATTGTATGAACAGGCATATGGCTTATGGATTGTTCTCCTTCCTTAAGGAGTGAATGTCTGGTGTTTCCCTACCTTAAGGGTTGATCAATAAAGAATCATTTCATATTATTTCTGGGTTTATTTGCATTGTCTTATATTTTCATATTAGATCTATAATATTTTTGGGTCAGATCCATAACAAACTTGATGAGTGAGAGTAACAAATGAGGTCGAGTTGTTGCCTTTATATAGTGTTCATGCCCCTTAGTTTATGCCAACTTGTCCAGTTTGAGGCCAACTTGGTGGGTGAGCCCTAAAAGACATAATTTACATTAAAATAATTTTATTTCTTAACAAATAAATTCCAAGAAGGGTTCTTTACAATATGACATGGACAAGGACATTAACACAAACCCTAGAAGCCTACAATGGAGGCTTTGACCTATAACCAAATGACCCAAGCATGAAAACATGCTTTAATAAGTCAATTCTTTAATAATGAAATTTATTTTTATTTTATTTGATAAATAAATTACATCATGAATCAAATACAATTACGAAGACCAACACTAGTTACATTCTTCAACAAGGACAAGTTAGCCTAAAGGAGGATTATTCAACCCCTCAAGAAGGCTATAGATAGAAGGATCTTGACTCATTTGTGACACACAAACAAGACAAGTTCAATATGAAAAATTAAAGGAAGAGAAAGAGTTGGAAGGATGAAGGAAGGAAGAAGAAATCGAAGTCTCGAGTTTTATCTCTTTTTCAGCCCACACATGTGAAGTTGTTAACATTTTGTGGAGTTTCCAGTTGCATGAGGTTGAAATTGCAGGGCTGAAATTCTAAGAAGAAGTTGTAGGCCCAAAATTATAGAGAGAAGTTGCAGAAGGTCAAAATTTGGAAGCTACCTTGAAGAAGATCTTATTAGGGGATGACTTAGTGCTTGGGAGGTTTTTTCGGCTTTGGTATTTGGGTCTTGGAAGTCTCATTGTAAGAAGAATCTATAAGAAGAGACGCCTTCTTTTTGGGTTTTCCCCTTGGAGGGATTTTTCCCTAAGTTGGAGCCCATATCTTGTGTACTTTGTCTCTTCATGATCTAAATTGTTTTAGTAATTTCTTGATGAACAAGAACTAAAGAAGTAATAAAAGGCCAACAAAAATCATAATTAATTATCAAGTTAAGGAAAATAATCTATAATCTACAAGTCACTATATTTTCCAATAGAATATTCCATGGAAGTTGAAGATTTTTGGGTGATTATGCTTGAGCAATAAAATACTTACCTGGGAAAACATTTTCAAAAGAGGCTTTATTGGTCTTGGGATTTTCTCAATGTGCAAAAAGGAAGAGGAGAACATTCCACATTTATTTTTGAAGTGCCCTTTTGTTTTGGATGTTTGGAATTTTGTTTTAGTGGAACTAAAGATACATACTTCTTAGAATGGAAGGGTTTTGGAAGCTTGCTTAAATGATTAGTGCTCATATTGCCTTGTATTTTCCACTCTTCCCATATACATTGTGTGGGTTATTTGGCGCACTAGGAACCATATAATTGTTTAACTACAGGACCTTGAATCCTCAAGTTTATAGTTTCTAATATTTTGGAATAATTCTTAGAATTAGGGCCTATAAAAGTCTTGCAAAATCAAAATTGATCATTACACCCTTGATAATGGGAATATACCCAAAGGCATACTTTGATGGGGCTTCGAGATCATCTACTTGTGGATGTGGTGGGGTGATAATTTCGGACCTACATTTTTTTAGGCTACATTGGGGATTTGGAGGGGGGTCTAGTATTAAAGCTTAAATATATGCTTTATGGGGGGGTATTATTTTTTTCAAAATACTTTGGCTTGTACTCTATATAGATATTTGGAGACTCTAAAGTGGTGATTGAATGGATTAAGCGAAACTACTATTTGGACATAGCTTCACTAGGCCATCGGAAGAAGGGGTCAAAATAGTGTACAACTCTTTTAGCAATATCAACATAAAACATATTTTCAAATATTTAATGGGCAGGAGGATTCCCTTTCTAAAAAAGGTTTGGAGGCACATCCTGGGACTATTTTTTTAGAAAAAATTATTATTGGGTGTTTGATAGATACTAGTCAGATTCTTTTTGTTGATTTCCTTGAGGTGTGAATTATCTTTTGGTGTTTTTCAGGACATGTTGGTAGTATGTCTTCGTATATGGTTTATCAATTTCTAATTCTTGATATATGTGGTGATATGTCTTTATTTTGATATGGGAGTGTTGACAGTGTTGGACCTACCAACATTCAAGGGACCTCCTCAGTATGAAGTCCCAACTAGACCTCACACTATTTGGTGTGGGATTCCCATCCAGTACGATGGCCTAGTTTCCATTATCTTAGAGATTTTCCTTAGCTCTTGTTGTTCAGCACATGAAAGTGTTATGCGTGTATCTTCAAAAAGCGAGGTGAGTCTGCCTGGTGAGTGCGTAATGTAACGTTTGTTTGTGTTCTCTTACTATAAATGGAGAGAGTAAAGTGAGCCTCTAGATGAGAGGTAACAGTACCATCCAGGGAGAGACACATGTGAACAAAAAAGGATATGTCTAGCATCTAGCAGAGTAGTCTAGAGTAGATGCAACAGTCATTAAAACCAGAGTGCAAGGGAAAACACATACACCATCCAGCAAACATTAGAGAACTTTTGAGGTCTAAAATGGGCCTCCTAAGAAAAATATACAACCAAAATAAAATTTATTAGAACCAATAGGATTCAAGATGATGATGTCAACCATGGGAGATGATTCACCATTTTTGGGGTAAAAATGTAAAAAGATTAAAAAATAATAAAACTACTTTTTCAACTTGTATTTTCAACTTATCTCCCTAATGTTTTACACAAGTTTCGAGTGAGATTACTCATTGGATGAAAAATTTAATTCCTCATAAAAGTATTACCCATGCTACATACTTTCAATGGACCCTGCTACACGAAAAATGAAAAAAAAAAAAAACATGAAAAATGTGATTGCAATCACGTTTTTTCATGTATTTCTCATTTTGTGTGTAGCAGGGTCCATCAAAAGTATGCAACATGGGTACTCCTTGGATGAGGAATCAAGTTATGCATCCAACAAGTGTTCTTGCTTGAAATTTGAGTAAACCCATAGGGAGATAATTTGAAAATACGAGTTGAAAAAGTAGTTTTTCTTTTTTCCCTCTAAAATTTGATGATGTAATCTAATCTTACCCACTATTATTTTATGATTTCCATAGGAGGCTCATTTTAGACCAAAAAATTACCCCAATGGTAGTCCACACGGAGGTGACGATCGTTATAACCAATAAACAAGAATGGTTTGTATAATGTCATATGGAGTAGTCTGTATGGACGAGACAACAGTGATAAACAATATGACACATTTTCAACAATGTAAGTACTAAAATAATCGAAGTAGTTCAACTATATTAGTATAGGTTAAGAAAACATGCATTAAAAATGTTTAAAGAGTAGTCTTACAAACATCTACAAAGCATGTGTGAAAATGTGATGGCCTTAACAAGCTTCTGAATTAAGTAAAAGTCCCAACACACATATGTACACCATACATCACTAGTCCTAGTAGTGGGACGTTGGAGCCACTCCTCACTCCTTAAAGAATGGACTACAAACTCTCAAGGCTATGTGGGAGGAGCCAAGGTAAAATTCCTCTCTCATACAATGGGGAGGGTATATATAAACAAGGGTGATGATTTGACCCTTGTGACTCTTGGACTACCCTCGTGACTGTTCAACTTCCCATGACTTTTCAACTGACATGACTCTTAGACTTCTTATGTGTGTCTATTAGACTTCACTTTATATTACATTCAGTTAAAATGGATATGGCCCATAGTGGTGATGTGGCCAAGACAACTCATGACACAACTCAACATCACGCTATTGACATGTACTAGCTAATTGTGGTGTCCATGAAAATTTGTTGCACTACCGAGTGATGGATGTACTCTCGGTGTGATTTACCTTCTCCTATGCATGGCATAGTGTTGCAGGGTCTTCGATGGTATTGATCTTTCATGATGGCTCAACGTATGTGTTCCTTTCTCTTGTTGCTTTATATGCTTGGTACGTTTGTCCAGATGCAAGCAAATCTTCTAGAAAGTACGCTCCTTCTTCATTCCATTTGTCATCTCACCATGATCTACCACTGTACATGTTCCTATAATTCACTCATGATGGGATGAAATCAAATCCAAAACCTCCTAGTCTAGCATGATACATTTTTCTCATGTTCCGGGTGACATGGAAGGAGGACAACTCACTGAGACAACACAAAGTGAATCTTAGGCTGGAATGAGGAACTCTGGGAGGACAACCTACACTGTTAGGAAAACTTGCGTAGTGATCACTAGGAGGAAGAATTGCATAATGAAGGACACTAGTGGCAGCTACAAGGTGGGACACTGAGGGGGGCACTTCTACACAGTTCGTAGAGGGAAGACAAGACAGGGTTGCACAGACCTGTTGGGTAGTTCTGTGCAATTTCTGAAAGTAGTGTAGGACAGGCCGCAAAGGGTCAGCTGGGAATGTTTGTGCAGTTTTGGAGAACTTTCATGCAAAGCAAGGTAGTAGAGGACCTGCTAGACATGGTTGCACAGTTTCCAAGATCAAGGCATGACAGAGATGCAAGGGACCTGTTGGGCATGACTATGCAATTTTGGAGAACAGTATAAGACAAGCAACATAGGGCTTGCTAGACATGTATGTGCAGTTTCTAAAGGCAATGTAGAGTAAGGTAGTAGAGGACCAGCTGGGCATGTCTAGGCAGTTTTGGAGGATAGTGCAAACCCAAGTCTCAGAGTAGTGATAAATGTTCAATTTAGTTTGGACATGGAGGCTGTCTCTATGCAATTTTATGAGGCAAACAAGCTTCTCACCTCGGGGATTGTGCAGTGCAGCTGACATGGGGGGACAACCTCAAGCATTGCAAAGTTCCAAGCAGTGAAGCAGGGTCACTGAGGGATGAAACTACAAAATGCATCTCGGTTAGGGTCCAGTGGAGGAGGGTTGTATGGTTGGACAGATTTTCAGGAAAATGGTTAAGTGTTGAAAGCAAGTGAACTTGTGCAAAATTGACATTGTGATCACACACTTAGAGTACTTCAACAATGAGACAACACAGACCACCAGTACAACAAGACAAAACATGCCCTCTGTGAGACTGTCTTAGAGCTGAGAGCAACAAGTGTGACACTTGAGATAGACCTTTGAACAACCAAGATGACACCTATGCAAAAGTGCATAAAACTTTGTGTGTGAGTATGACGGATGTTTACATAGCGAAGATAAACCAAGCACATAAACACAAACCTTCAAACTCGAACAAGATCGCAAGCATGACAAATCAATCAATATGCCAAAAGATGACCATTGGTCAAACAACCAAAAGGGTGAAGAGACTTCACAAGAGCTCATGGGGTGAGCTTGAGTGTTTGTAACCATCAAAGGAAAAACCAAGGAAGGCTTTGAAAGTTGGATGCAAGCCAAAATTTTGGAGGGTGTTGTAGCTACTACAACACTTGGCAACACATTGGTGGAAGACCGACTTCTCTCTTTTGATTCATTTTAGCTCAGAGCCTTGGCCCTTCAGGGAGTATATATTTGTTGTGTAGATCACTTCAACTTCCGTGCTTACCCCATCAATATACATGGTTCACCTTGTACCAACTTAGTTGAACACAAGACAAAATTCAGCTAGATTACAATGTTTCAAATCAGGAAGGCTAATCTGGCTCGCGAGCTTAATATTTTTAGAGTATAGTTTTTCATCTATGGTGTTGCTTCGCTGCTAGCAGGCCTAGATAGTACCTCAGTAGAGTCACATAGAAACACAAACATTGCTCCACTACCAACAAGCCTGGACAATACCTAGGGAGTTTCTTGCTTCACCTCTCCGTGCAGGAAGCCTTTCTCTTCTTTTGCCTTTGTTATTTTTGAAAGAGGACTGCACATATGCACTTATTTATTTTTGGGGCAAAAGAGGAATCTTGACTTATTGAGAGAAAAAGAGGTTGTTCCTTCATAGAAGCATGTAAATACCTCTAATTCAAGTGTACTCATTTAGATTTTCCCCTTCCCCATTTCTACTAGTTGGATAAGCTTGAGCACACAGAGAAAAAAAATTGATCATATGCATGATTTTTCCTAGAGTGGACATGGTTTCATAGTTTGACCAAAAATTTCCTTACAAACAGATCATATTTTCCGTCAAGACTTCATCAACCAAAAGTTACAACCAAGCACAAAGAAGGTGGGCATAGGATTGGCCAAGCACTGCAATGTCACAAGACTCTTTGAACTTCAACCACATACACATTCATTAGCCAAAATGCACTGTGGGACAAAACTTATTTACAAAACAAAGCAACATAACAATAAAGAAAACAACTGAATATCAGTGAAAGGACTATGTACACAGTGCAGGTTGCAGCCCTAGATAATTGAAAATAATATTTTAAGTCTTGGTTATTGACGGGGAGAGTGTCAATATTCCCGGCAAGTGATTGTAGACGATATGCATGTTGGCCAAGCTTCTCATGAACGGTGAAAGGGCCAATCCATAGGGATTGAAAATTCATGTGTTTTACTTTGTCTTCGTGGGGTTTATCCCACTTCGAGACTAAGTCACCCGCACTGAATCTAGTACTCACTGGAGACTTTATATTGAACCATCTCTTGATACGGTTCTGGTGAAGTGTAAAATTTTGGTGTGCTTCCACCCTTTCTTTCTGTATCTTGTGTACTGCGTCCATCCTACGTTGAACTAATAGACACAACTTGCCTTGGGATTCTTGGGACAACTGCGAAGCAGGAAAGTAGATGTTCGATGGGAGGATGGCTTATTTTATGTATACCAAGAAGTAGGGGGAGGTATTCAGAGAGGGCTTAGGTGTGACTCGATCAACCCATAGAACATTCACCAGAGCGGATTGCCAATTTTTCTATTTAGAGTAAATGGTCTTTTTTATGATGCGAATAAGGTTCTTATTCATGGACTCGACAAGGCCATTTCCCTGCGGGTAGTAGTTAGCAGAATAATTTAACACAATCCAATTTTGCAATGAAAATTCATAAAGGTTTAATGAGGAAAGGTACATTCCATTGTCAAAAACAAGTGATACATGAATGCCAAACCTTGAAATTATGATCTTTTGTAGGAAGCTGATGACTTCCTAGTCATTCACTTGTTTCAGAGGAACTAGTTTTGTGCACCACGTAAAGTAATCTGTAGCAGTTAAGATGTAACAGTGATACTTTGATGAATGTGGCAAAATATCCCCAATGATGTCAAAGCCCCATTGTTGGAATGGTTCATCTAGTGCAATAGGCTACAATGTGGCTGCTAACCTCGAGTTTCTGTAGGCACATCTTTGACAGACCAGACACTTGCGGGTATAAGCATGTGCATATTTGAATAATGTAGTCTAGTAGAAATTGGCCCATGTTGGCTTACGAGGGCCTGACCCAAGTTCAGAGTTGTTTGTGCCAACCAACAAAACCCTAACTTCTGGCCCTTTCGGCGACAACCTGCATAGCGTAGGCCGCAATCTCACCTGAAGAAGTATTGGGGGATGCTAGAACTAGGTTTCTTCTTCCAGGGACATGTGATAAGTGGTTCTTAAGTTCTAACAGTTTAGATCTGTCTTCACACAGATTAGTATCCTTCTAGGGCTCATTATTGTGACTAAGGAAAATTGGCTTCTAGACCTTCACGAAGGTCTATGGTCAATCTTTGCGGACATTAAATAGGAAGGTTATCCACTTTTGTGCATCAATAAATAACCCTAGATCTGCCTTCATGTGGATCTATCCAACTTATCAGAAATCATAACAGAAATAAGCTTTATCTTCACAAACACAGATAATTACTTAAGACATGCATAAATAAGATAGATTCAGAATTTTCGCACAACATTCATACATTATTTCATGAAAACATATTATTGAGCGATGTAATATAACATAAGAAGAATTGATAATAATACTCAATTGCATGATAATTCTTCAAAATCAGTCTTTATTCAATTCCAAGATTCAAATTGCAGACTTCTCTACCCCACGCACTCATCTGTGGACTTACCAAGGCCTCCTACGGACTCACCTGCAAGAGCCTTCCCTTTCTCATCTAATTACAAGAAGCAAATCCTTCCTACTTTAGCACTAGCCCAAAACAATCTCTATCTCTTCTCCACTTAACTTAGTTACCCCTTAGACTCGCTATGACTCAACTATATATAGCTTTCTTCAATACAATACCATGGTTCGTGGACCATGGGTGAGTCTCAAAACTAACCTATTTACTTACCCAAAGAAGGGGCTAAGACACCTTTGAGTTCTATCTACCTGCACGCTCTGCATCCACATTTCGTGGAGACTTTACATCTTTTACAAAAACTTATGCAAAAATGTGGGTCAACTAACCCCAAAACTGACCCTAGGGACACTATCCCAACAGGCCCCCAACACAAAGATCGTGACTCGCCCTCAAGTCACTTAGCTGACACCTCAATCTTGATGCTAGACAACCGAGCTCAACCTACAACACTGCAACTTCAGCAGCGCTTTGCGCCGCATCCTACTGTACTTCTACCAATTTTTATGTTGTCTGGCCCTCAACTTCTAGGCACATGGTCCTTTGAGTCTTCTATAACACCTTTAGCCAAGAAGCCAAGATTGTGATATGGCCTTTAGAAGGCCCTCTTTCCTCTACAATTCTTCCACCTGTGCTTGCAGTTGCTTTCCCTCCTATAAGTTTGTGAGGCGTCGCACTACTGCCAAAGTGCACCTAGTCACTCAGACCTCATCATACTTATGTTGCGTTTCTCTAACATCGGTGTTCAGCTTTTGCAAATTCTGTTCCTCTTGCAGATTTTTCCATAATTCCATAGTTGTGTCGAACATCATTGCACAGTTTGTGACTGCGGTATCCAATGTGTTCATATTTTCCTTAATTTTTGCTCTACATTGCTCCCGAACCTCTAGCGGAGTCGTTGGTTGCAACTTCAACTGCAACTCCAAAATATTCATTTGGAAATCAAAGGTAACCCTACCAACCTCATCCTTTGATGCATGTACTGTGGCAGCCAATTTCCTTACTTTTTTCGATGCTTCGACATCCTCCGGGATGTTTAATTCTGACATGGTTTTGCAAGCATGCTCTATCAATATCTCCAATTGCTTACTTTGTTGTTGCACTTCCTCCTTGGCCTTCAGTTCCTGCGCTTTCTCCACGAACATCTGCTCATTATTTACCTTGAATTCATTGATGACTACGAGGGCGTGCTACTCTCTAATCCACAACTCATCTGAAACCCCTTGATGCAGCGCATGGAGGGTCTGGAGTAGCAGCACGGCCAAATTTTCCCCCATTCCTTTCATGGTACTGAGCACAATGTGATCCTCATCTAACTTTGCACGAATAGACCCTTTTGGAAATGGTATGACTCTGAGGTCCAGAGTCCATTCCAGCTCTACGACTGTTCCACTTCCTTGTGTCAGGATCACTTGCACCCTACTTACTTGCTTGACGCCTGCTTGAATCCCGCTAGTCTAGATGTGAAGCTTGCGTAAATCCTTTTGGAGACTCCCCAACGTCTACATATAATGTTGCTCAAACTGTTGCAACAACTCAGTTGTCATGTCTCTAACCTTGCCACCTATATCATCGAGATCGCCTTCAGTAAGCACCATCAGGTCAATATGCATCTTCTATTCATAATTATGCTTTTTTTGTTGTCCACCCACCTGCTCCTACCCGCGCTTCTTCAAGGTGAAGGGAGTGCTTTGCTCCTCTCCATTGCCTCCTTTCTCTAAAAGCTCTTGCGAAGCTGAATTTTAAACTTCTTTTTTATCCAGGCATTCTTTCTCAGCCTGATCCTTTGCAACGTGCTCTTTTTCCACCTGTTCTCCAAAGCTTCCTTAGCATCATATTCCTTTTTCTTCTGCATAGCCAGAGCTTGCATAGCCTTCTGAGCTTCATCCTTACACTAACTGTGTGACAGAGCTCTCTACACCTTTACTTGTAGCCACCCCAAGCTCCATGGGTTCGTGCCACTTTGTTAGCCAAGTCCCCATGATCTCCTGTGTGTCCGTCTCAAAGACCAAGTGTGGCAGCTTGTGCCATAGGTGCTTTGGGTCCTTCTATGCTCTAATTGACACACTGTGGAAATCGACCTTGATCTTTGCATATACTGTCAATTTCTCGAACAAGGTTGGGGACAACCTTGGCCTCTTACTGATAACCATGTGAAGGTCCATCTCCATCAGAATCCAAAAAATTGTTGACTCCTTGATCCTTTTTGGATCCTTTGTTTCCCACAGTGAAGCGAACCTTGCTGCCTTGGTTAAATCTTCCTTCTGTGGGGGAAACTGGCTATCCTCCGATAATCTCCAAGCGACTAAAACAATAGACAATTGAAGCCATGCATAATGGAACGACTTGCTCTATTCATGAGCTTCCCGATGGTTCATGAGGAACTCCTTGCATAGATAATTTTCCTAGTTGTATTGAACACCCTTTGCACACTTAGCTGCTAGTGATACCACTAGCACCGGAACTTCGTCAGCGTGACAATCCCTCGTGCTTTTCCCTGCAAGAATCTGGATGGAAAACCACACCGCCTGGTCTTGAATAGAGTGGATAGAATATTCGCACGACTTCTTAACAAGCCCATACTCAATCTTCATCTTATCTGCTAATTCTTTTTCCCCACTTTTCCCTCCATACTCTTTGGAAGGGTCCACTCCTTTTTAAGGTAGCTTCATTACCCGATGAATTAACATGTTTGTTATCGGGATGAGCTCCCTAAGCCATAGACACCCATGATGCACTAGCGCGAGGATCTAGCGCACACATACTGTGTTGATAGTCGATCTATGAAAGTGTGACATGTAGAGCATGTGCAGTAATCCCGCCTGCTCAACACCTCTAACCCACTTCATGGTTTCCAACTGCATAACCCCAATCTCTTAATAGTATATCTTTGTCATATATTTTTTGGTTTCCAAATGTGGGAACCTCTTGCAGTTAGCAAGGTCCTAATCCTCCATTTTCAGCACAAGAATGCATGCTAGTGTTGTGCCTTCAAATTCCACCTGTTCAGGAAACAGGGGAGTCAACACCATGAATTTCCTAGAATATGGGTCCTTGGTAACCTTTCTTTTTCTTTTCCTCGAAGGGATGTACAATGGGAGACATGGGATAGGCTTGACCTCTTTGACATCCAATTCCTCCACACCTTGGTATTCCTCCTCCTCCAAGTCAATCACTTTCTCTAGTTGTTTGTCTTTTTTCTCTTTTTGTCACACCTCTAGATTCTTCCTCGGTGACATTCGCACCAACATCGACTTCTTCTACTTTTCTTTGGCAGCAGATTGCTTCGGCCTAGGCAACCTCAGCACAGTAGGCACAGGGGTTGATGCTTCCATACTTGAACTCTCACGGCCCAGTGCATCAAAAATAACAGCCTCGGAACTTACGGCTTCATCGGGGTTTGTAGTAGTCATTTGTTCTATGAACAACTCTTGGGCTTCTATAATGTAGTTAGCGAATGAGTGGTGTGTCATGAACACCTCCCAGAATTGAAGATTCATAAGCTTCAAACATCAAAGTGCCCAAAAAAATCTTAGAATGCAAAGTGTTCTTCGTCAGATCAACGCATGTAACTTATAGGAAGTTTTGAATTCAAACTCGACCTTTCCCCCCAATTCTGATCATAAATACATCTTTGGTAGTAGATCTCCAAATATTTTTGCCATAAATAGTGCCTACCCACTCCTCTTATCTGGTTTTTGGCCATCAAATCATGAATAGTAACCTCAACGGCTTCTTTTGGACCACTCTGAGTGGCCCCATCCCCATGGTGCAACTCATCTAGTGCATCTTCACGTGTTGCACCCCTATCATCTGTCACACAACCTCCTTACCATGTTTTTCACTTAGCCGAGAAGTGTATTTTATAGTCCCACAATCCCTTACAACTTCCAAGATTACTAAAATTGTCCTACTTCCATATAGTCATTGCGCAGGGACAGGATCCCCTGTGTACAGCTTCAGCCTACTTCCATTCACCTTTCCAGGGAATGGATCCCCATTTAGCTTCACAAGCTAAACTACGCCACCATCCGTGATCTCCTTAACAACATATGGTCCCAACCAGTGCATTTAAAACTTCCCTGGAAATTTCGTAAACTTGTTGTCATATAACAACACTAAATCATCTAGCTTAAACATGCGCAACATAATATGTCGATCATGACATGCCTTCTCACGTTCCTTTTTCACTTGCTAGTGAAATTCTGAAAGGAAGTGGTCTTCTTCTAACTCCATGATTTGCACGAGCCATTCCTCCAAGGTCTCGCGATCCACCATCTCTGTTAATGCTGCAATACGTAAACTTGGCACAATATACTCCATAGGAATTACATCTTCAATTCCATTAACTAACCTAAATGGCATTTGGCCTGTCAACTTCTTGCAGGTCATTGTATAAGCCCATAAAACAAAAGGTACGTGCATGTCCTAGTCATTCCTCTACGTGTTTCAAACCTTTGTCAATGCGTGCTCCAAGATCTTGTTAAAAGCTTCCATTGTTCCATTCACTTGTGGGTGATAGGGTGTGCTCTTCCGATAATACACCTGGAATTCTTCAAGCATCGTGCTAGTTGTTTCATTCAAGAAATGTGTACCCCTATCACTCATCAAAATTTTAGGACATCGAAACCTCGTTAAGACATATTAAAATAAAAACTTCGCAAGAGTGACCAATGTAGAATGCTTCACTGGTTGCACTTCTGCCCATCTGGTTAAATACTCTGTGGTAGTAATAATATACCATGAGCCCGTCTTCTTTCCTAGTGGTTGTATTGGACCTATAAAGTCAATGGCCCATTTTTCAAATACCTGCAATGAGACTTGAGGACTTAAAGTTAATTCATCCCTTCACGAAGGCTTCCCTATCCTTTGGCAAGCATCACACGCCTTGTAGTATGCCTTAGAATCCTTGTTAATGTTGGCCACCATAGCCTAGCGTGCAAAATATTTTGCATGATCACTTTCCCTGCATAGTGACCTCCTGCCACTCTTCCGTGGGCTTCAGCTAGGATACTAGTGCGTTCAAATTTCAAAACATACCTTCACAGTATCTCATTCGATCCCATATTATATAAATGACCCACAATCACTGAAAATATGCAGGGCGAACTACTAACTCCTTCTTCTGTTGAGTCAAATAACCTTCTGGGGTTGTTTCCATTGTTAAGAACTGAATAATATCATCTAAATGATCATCCGTGATGCGCACCGCAAAGAGCTACGTGTCCAACAATCCTTCCTCCAAACTACTTGGTTCTTCACCTATTTCAATCCTGGATAGACAGTCTAGACCGGCATTCAGTCTTCTAGGCTTCACAATCACTTCAAATTCATACTCCTGGAACAATAGTAACCATCGGCATATCTTCACCCCCAACACAGGCGTATTGATTAGGTACTTCAGTGTGGAGTGATCTGTATACATTTTAAAGTGACCACCCAGCAAGTAATGCCTAAAATTTTGCAGCGCTTAGATCATTGCCAACCCTTAGCACTCTTTGGTGGTATAATTCTTCTCAGCTTTGGATAACTTTCTACTTGCCAAAGCTATGGGATGATCAATCTCTCCTTGACTTTCCTGTGTTAATACTACTCCTAGTGCAATACAAGAGGCATCAACATGCACATGAAACTCATTTTTCCAGTCTAGAAACACCATGATAGGTGTTGTTACCATTTTCTCCTTCAAGCATCTAAGTTGCGCTGGCAGTCTTAATCCTAGCAAGACATTGCATCTTTCTTTAACAATTTCTCCATCGACGCGGTTATCTAGGCATACACCTTGGTAAACTTCCTGTAGTACCCAGCGTGTCACAATGTCGCGCACAACTATTTCACATTCCTAGGTGCTTCCAAGTTCACAATTATGGCAATCTTTGTAGGGTCCACCATCAATCCTTTCTTACATACAACATGGCCAAGAAAAATCCCAAAAGGCACACAGAATACACACTTTTTTTAGGTTCAGCCTGAACTGATACCTTCGACATGCATCCAACATGAGGCGCAAACTCACAACATGGCACTTCACTAACCCAAACATAGTCCAATCATCAAAATATACCTCGAGGAATTTTTGAATAAACTCCTTGAACGTTGCAATCAATACCTGGGAAAATATTGTAAGCGCATTCTTTAATCCAAATGGCATAACTATATATTGAAAACAACCCCACTCAGTCACGAAGGTTGTTTTGCTCCAATATTTCGGCGCGATCTTTATTTGATGATGGCCCGAAAATCCATCAATAAACAAATATGCCTCCTCTCCACCAACATTATCTAATACTTCGTTAGTAAACAGTGTTGGAAACAGATCATGCCTATAGGCATCATTTAACTTCCATAGATCTATGCATATGCGAATCTCTCCCTTTTGTTTCTTTTCTTGGACCACCATTGGGCTTACCCAATCTGCCTCTTCTATCGGCTTAATAATACTAGCTTCCAACATTTTATCTAGTTCTTGGCACACATTCTCCTTATATTTTGGATTCAGTCGATAAGGTTGTTGCTTAACAAGCTTCGCATCCGGTTTCAATGTGATCTTCATAACACCTAAATCTCCAATAATCCCTTTCAAATTTGAAAAATTCGTTGGGAACAAATCTGAGTATTCACACAATAGATCAGCTACCTTATTAACCATATCTTCGTCCCATTAGTCTCCTATCTTTGCGAACTTAGGTTCTTCTTCAAATCCAATGTTCACTTGTCAAGTTTTTCATAGGCTCTGATATATTTGGCTTCGCAACCTTTGGTCCTTTGACATCACGTTGTCCTTCGATTTCTCAAATGGTAATATTCCACGGATCATCCTCTTCTTCTGTAGCAGTCACATTATAACATTCCAACACATGGTGCAACTATGTACTCCAATCTGGTTGAGTCCACTCTACCGGTTCTTTCGGTGTTCAGAATATAGCTGCCTTTATTTCTTGTAGTGCCTCATCAAGGCTCCAAACCCATCCTCGAAGTTGAACGTTAATATAATGCTCTCCCTTAAGATGTCCCATTCAGTAGTCCCATGGCGAAGCTCCATCTCCAAATACCAGTTCATTGGGATTGTATCTAGCGTATGACAGAAAATATGCACCCATTTCGTTGTGGTTATTTCCCCCAGGCCTTAGTCCATCGTGTTAAATGATCATGCAGATCATCCTTCCCACTGTATTTTTCAGTCATCCTGGTATTAGCATAGCCAAACCTTAACTTCATTATTCTTCTGTATTCTCTCCATCCTGTAAATCTCTCCTCGTGTGTACCCCACCAACTCGAAAGTGTAGTGTGCAGTGCCAATTCCATCACTTAGAATCGATCTTATTCTAGTAGTTCCCTTTCAAATTCATCCAATAACATTTCCACATAAATCAAACCATCATAATATGAAATATTTATTATCTCAGTCGAGACACACCTCGATGACTTGGTCATCATATTGTAGCAGAGCATAGATACTTCATGCAGCTGATTCTGCCAGTGTTCAAGCTCTTCATCTGAATCTGAGGTGCGGGAGCTATCCCTGTCCCATGCAATTCATCCATCAGTTGTAGGATGATCCAATCCTCATCTCGTGTTGTTATCTTGTATATTTGATCTAAATCATCATCACTTGCTACATAGTCATGCACAGGTTTAGTATAGCATGCTCCTTCTGCAGGGTCTAATGGCACTACAACCCTGAGTGACTTCTTCTCAAATGACATCTTCCACTTCTTCAAGTTGATTACCTCGTTCATATAAATAGCCTATTCAATTCCTAGCAGTGCGGGGTATGGGTTACCGTCATCCACTATTTCAATGACCTCAAAGTCATCCAATGCACTCGCACCTTCAATATCCACAGTTACACCATATAAGCGCCCCATTGGAATAATATTCTGTTGATTTTCCATGCACAACTGAATAGGAGACCACTGCAGTGTAGGTCTCCCCATCCTTTCCCAGGTCTTCTTTAGTAGGACATTCACATCAAACCCCAGATCAAAGATTATCTGGTCCAGTTCATAATCACCTATTTTCATAGTTAGCTTCATCTCACGCCCTGTTCGCATTTTATTCTTACCAACCTTTCTTACTGTGCGTTGTTCATTAGGATTGTTTTCCTTATTAGTGCACTTATCTATTAAGTCTTGCAATCCATCTACTGCTTTCTGGTCATGCAATAACTTCATACAAGTCTGCAGGAAAGTAGCTAGTATTGAAGGATCTATCTCTTGTGTCGCACTAGTCTCTAGTGTTTTCTCATGACTTCCTGAGGTGGAGACCTCAGCGAAGTTCTTCTTTGCTTCCATGAATGTCTCCTTAGTGCGATTAAGATCAAAATCTACATCCTTCTTAGCAGCCTTGCACACCCATCTATCTTCCTCATGTTGCTTACCTTTATCTGCAACAGTTGTCATACCACTTCGCAACACAATATTTAAACTTAGATCCTCTTCGCAGGGCTCCGCCCTCATCATCTAAATGTTCTGTGTAGGTTACTTTGGTTCCGCCTTCTTCTCTTGCACCTTTTCCATAAGGGCTAAACATTCCTCTATGTCATGGTCAAATTATCGACAATACTGACATGAGGGATGTGTGGGGTTTGTAAAATCTCGAACGAAGTTCCCTGCTTCACCATAGTTATAGCAGATTACCTGCCCACACCCTCGACCTTCTCCAACACCCCTTCCTCATCCTCGGCATTGGAATCCTTAGCGCATTGCTCCTATGCCTTAATCATAAGGTCGGTTCTCGGCCTGCATTCTGTAAGTAGGGTTCTATCCATCATCATCTCATAACTCCTATAATGGTGTTAATCGTGTCCTACAGACTTACAGAAATTACAAAATAACTACTGAGGGGTTTGTAAAAACTTTTGCAATAGATGGTAGTTATCAATAACATGTTGTCCCTTAACCTGACAAATAACAAATAATAGCGCATCTCTCGTTCTTGTCCCAACATTATTCTCTGGTTTCAGGGGAACATGCCCCCCCCCCCCCCCC
>APFE030555537.1:222680-309309 GCA_000404065.3 Pinus taeda | reverse complement strand
AGGATAACTGAGCTAGAAAAGGAGCTCACACTAGACAAGGTCACATCTGAGCTCAAAAGGGTCGTATGGGGCCATATTCGCCAGTCAATCACAGATCAGTGGGAGTATATTGAGGCCATCCATGAGCAAATAACGCTCATTGGAAAAGCACATAGAGAGATACAACGTGCAAGGGAATCTCTAGGCAGTATGCCTGAGATTGCCACTAGAATGATAAATGTGCTAAACTACAGGACAAGCTCCCAGCTCATTAAAATGGGAATTGGAAATAGGATAGAGACCATCTCACTGATAAAAAGGGTCCTGACATTGAGAAACCTGATTCAGACCCTGGAAAGAAGAGTCTAGGATATGCAAGCAAACATCAACAAGTTCCAGAACAGGTTTATGGCATTGCAAAACAGGGGTCTGCCTAGCCTGCTGGAGCCATCAGGAAAGTTGCTCTCACATGAGAAATATGCTAAGAGAGTGAGCACTTTTGCAGGAAATCAGATTTCAGAGGCAGCTAGTTCATCAACAGAAACAAGACCAATAACAGGGCAGAACCTCTTCAACAGGGTGGAAAGTTTATTTTTTATTATGAATGAAATCGCACATTTGTTTGATGAGCCTCCCCATTTTTACAAATACACAGAGGCAGATGAGACCATGGGGTCAATTTTGAGGCATCAATTGCCTACACCGGATGTGTGGGAAAATTTGATACAATTACTGTTAAATCAAAATCAGTAATTATGATTTTACTTTTTGAAAATAATTAAATTTTCATACACAGGAAGATAAAGACACATCAGCAAGTATGCAGAAAGAGGTTGAGCCAACTCAGCACAAGTATTCGGCCACCATAGCAGCATGAGAAGTCACAGGTGACAGGGCCGAGAAGCTACAGGAAAACACAGCTGCACAGACACATCATTCAGCAGTTATAACAAAGCGCTCAACCGACTCCGTGAGCTCCAAAGGTCCAAATTGTTTTGACAGGAGTTAAGAGCCTTTAAAGTTTATTAAAGATTGTAATAACTTTTCATCTGCAATCTTTGTACGATTTAAAGAAGATATTTTCCCTCTCAGATGACTCAATGCCTGAGATATTTTGTATGAGACTGCTATATATTCCCCCTCGCACTTGTTAGCAGGGGTTGGACATTGGATGTAGGAAATCTTTTTCATATCTATTCTGCTCCTCTTCTACTGTAATCCTCAGAGAAATAATACAAAGGATGATGGAATTTCCAAAGCTCTGTGTTATTTGATCTTGTCTGGTGCTTAGCTGAAAGTTGCAGGATTCCTGCGTATCTCATGACTCAATAAGTTTCCCTTGTACCTCTTTGTTATATGTTTGTTGATCTTTCATATATGTTTCATGTTTCCATGTTTGATCTATTAAATAGCAAGGAAAAAGAATAGTTCAGGACTTAATCACAGATTACCCTGAACTCAATCTAAGCTATTATAAATGTCTTTTCTTCAATTATGGTAATGAAAGTATAATTCTTAATTGCTACCTTTCACTCTATATCATCACAGTGATTTATTATTTCAGGAATTCAAGTTTGCTCCTGAGGAATACATCCCTTTCTCACATCCCAGCTTAGTGAAAAATTCTTAACTGCTTTTCACTGGTTGTTTACACTCCATAATCTCAATTTAAAGTTTGTTTCATGAAATATCTAAACGGGCCTGTAACTCCAGTTGCATCAAACCCAAGATTTCAAATAACCAACAGCCACAGACTCCATTGCCCAATGGATTAATTTCACCTGTAGAACTACAACTTTAAAGTTTCAGAAAGACATCCTCCCAACCAAACATAAATCAAAGAAACCTTTCACTTCATAACTAGCCTAAAAACTCCATAGAAAAACCTTAAAGAGAGAGCCCTCTCTGATTACAGCTGGGCTAGAAGCTATAATCCAAAGATTGGTTAGTGGTTACCCCGACCGTATTCCCTTGGGAGTCATAGGGAACAACCTGGGTGTTAACACCATCTTACATTCCTCAAGTAGGAGCTTATGCCTAGCCTGGTCAATCTGCTATTCCTGGTGGATATTATCAGATTTAATTCAGAAAATACCAATACCCACAGGGTATATCCAAGGGAACTGTCCCACAAACCTTGTAGTAGCAAGGAAAACCTTTGCAGCAGCAAGGGAAACCATTGCAGCAGCAAGGAAAATCTTTATAGCAGTAAGGGCAAACATTGTAGTAGTAAGGGAAACTGTTACAGCAATAGGGGCAACCTTTTTTGCAGCCTCAACAACCTTTGCAGCAACAAAATCAGTTTGTTTAGCAGTCCAGTCAACCTTTGTACTCGCAAGGCCAACCTTTGTAGCAAAAAGGTAAACCTTTACAGTAGCAAAGCCAACCTTTGTAGCAACAAGATCAGCCTTTGCAGCAGCAGGCTTTATATGCGTATCAACAAGGTCATCCCTTGCAAGCACAAGGTCAACCCCTGTAGCAGTAGGGTCAGTCTCTTTAGGTTTAGGGTCGACAAGTTCAACAACCTTATAACCCATATGTCACGTACAACGCTTATCAATGGCCTATGGTAGTTCAATATCAAACCTACCCTGGACAAAATCCACCTTATGGTTAAGGTAACCCTCAGTGGGGCAAAAATCAAGTCCCGTATGGACAAAATCCTCCATTGTTGGGGAAAATCCTTACTAGAAAGGTTGGAACCCATAGTTTGGGTCTCCTCAAAGACCCTATATGACATTTAGCACGGAATTTCCTTTCTTGGCTATGTTGGAACTGCCTAATGTCTCAGGGCTCACAAATGATCCTATTTTCCATTCTCCTTACTGGCCTCCAATTCCAACTAAAATTCCAAGAGATTGCCCCAAATTAGAGGGAAAGTATAAAGAGGATCTGCAAGCCCATGTGATGACATATCACTTATGGTGCTCTTCAAATTCATATGTTAACGATTCTATCTATCTTTGCCTCTTTCAGAGAACCTTAACAGATGTTGCCGCAAAATGGTACATCAAGTTGCCTCGAGCTACCTATGTTGATTTCAACTCTCTAGCTATGACCTTCCTCACCCACTTCCAATTATCGGTTCGGTATGAAACTGGAATTCATTTTCTCACATCCCTTAAGAAAGATACCGTGACCCACATTTCTAATCATATCCATGAATGGAGACGTCAACATCGCCTCATCAAATTCAATATTTCTGATGAATTGTTGACTGAATGCTTCACAAAATCATTCATTAACAAGATTTCTAAAGATATAGCTATGGGTGGATGTGTTACTAAAGAGAAATCTATTTCCTATGCTAAGTATCTAGACTTAGTCTATTCACAATCTGGCATGTTGTATGAGATATTTCCTGATGCTCCGCGACCATCTTCATATTTGACGACATCAAAGTCTCCTGATGTACGACATGTTGATGGTGTAATTAGTTCTAAGTCTCAGGCTTCCATGAAAGCTTCCTCAAAGCATAAATATGTTTCAAACACTGGTTCCAATAACGATTCAAAAAATTCATCAAGTCTTGGTAAAACCTCTAAGGTACATGTTGTTTAGTATACCATAGCAGATAAGGCCTCCAAAGGTAAGAAAAAGGGCAAAGGTAAAGCCAAATTTGATTCCCCAAAATAGGATCCACCCAAATCATCTATTGATGACGCTTCTAAAAGGAAGCCAATATATCCTTGCCTCATCAGTGAGGAAGATAATTACACCAAGGATTTTCCCCGACATTCTAAAGTTAACAACTTATTGAAGGGGACTCTGGTTGTTTTAAAATAACATTTTCCATCTCAGCAGACGCATTTGGTAGACCAATTGCAATCCTTTACCTCCTCTGGTTCCCAAGTTTTTATTGGGAACAAGTCCCCTGGGGTCAATTTTTGGGTTAAAACCCCAAGTTTTGGGGCAAAAAGCCCAAATTTTGTATAAATAAATGTAAAGACTCCGCATTTTGTGACTGTGGAGTGCAAAGATATCAAGAGTCAAAAAGGGTTTCCGCCCTTAGTTTAGATAGGTTGTGTTGGCTTGATAAGTTCTGTCCTTGGTCTGTGGACCATGGGATTGTATAAGAAAGAGGTATTAGAGGAGTCTAAGTCGATTTCAAGTTTAGTTCAGTAGAGTTGATAGAGATAGAGTCATTGATGAGTCTGTAAGGAGCTAAGAGCAAGAGTCTTAGTGTAGGAAGAAGGCTCTACAGCTGAGTGCGCAGAGGCCTAGTGTAGAAGTTTGCAGCTGAGTGCGTGGACCCCTACAACTCTATGTGTAGGGTAGATAGAGTTTGTATAGAAAATATGGATAATCAATAAATAAGAGTATTCTGAAATTACTGTGTATTTTACTTTTGTCAATTGCATGCGATTATGTTATGTTAAGCATTGGGTTCATGTTTTACTGCTAAATTGATGCGCGAACCTATATGTTTTCCTATGTTATATGAACGCGAGTAGAGAATATTTTTACTCAAAGATAATCTTAATTGGATGATATAATTGGTGAACGCTTAAGATAATTCGGAGAAATATACAACAAAGTAGTTACAGAGGCCTGTAAGTGTCAAGATCGCTTGTTAGGTTACGCGAAGGATGATCATAGACCTTCGCGAAGGTTCTGAAGGGCTAATAGAGAAGTACATCGATAAGCCTGCACGAAGGCAGAGTTAAGGTATAAAACCAACATCACAACCATCTCAGGGTTGGAAACTTGGTTCCTGCATTCCCCCATACTACTTCGAATGAGACTTTAGTCTGCGCTCCGTGGATTAATGCCGAAATGCCCAGTAGTGTAGGGATTTGCTTTGTTGACTAATGCTAAACCTAGGTTAGGGCCCATCAAGCCAACAAATGGTTCCATTGTTAGGACCAGGATCTGCATAACGAGATGTGTGATGTCTTATCATTGGAATCCAACTAAGAAGGAGATTGAAGACTGGTTGGATAGAAAGATACACGAATTTGCGGTGCAAGAAAACAAGAATCTGCGGTTGATGAAAGAACAGTCGTTGGACAGATACCTGTACACAGAGATACATGAAATTTCTTTTGTTCCTTCTTGGTTGAATTATAAGAGTGGATCATGAATTTGGCAGATGGCCAAGGAAGGTGGAGGCTTGACAATCTGATTGTCTGGACCCCAGAGTTAGTGTGGAAATTAGAAGCCTTTGAAGATAAGATCACGCGTGTTGTCTCTCATTGGCTCGACCATATCATAGGAGGTTTTGTGACAGAGTTCACGGTTTATACTTCGATCAACTACAATGAAGCAGAGCGCCGCTTCTTCAAGGGGTCACAAGGTAAGTATTTGAAATCATTAAATACCTGAATTAAGATTCTCTTATGTGAAAAGTGGGTGACGCAGTTACCTTGATGTTTGGAGCTACACTGGTCTTTCAGGGATGGAGGAATAAAAGGTCCTGAGTATAGCCTGTTTATTGAGCCTCCTCTGAGTGATGACAAAGGAACAACACATGCTTCTTCATTGAGTGCTATTTAGTTGATAAGACAAGGGTTCTTGCGAATACCTACACTGCCTCCATCCTCATCCCATCCATCCACACCGCCTCCATCCTCACCACCACCACCTAGCCCATCACCCACACTACTGCCACCTCCACCATTATTCAACATGGAGAACTTTGTAAAGCTACCTATATTCAAGGGCATAGGAAACGAAGATCCAGACCAGTTTTGGTTCGTCACGAAGGTTGTATGGGAAGCTCAAGGTATCATGGATGATCAAATGAAGAAAGAAACATTGGTTAGTGCTTTTCAACACCACGCACTAACGTGGTACATTAATTATAGTACTGATAACCTGATGTCCGCGTTGGCAGATATTGAGACTCCGCTGAATAGTGAATTAAGTATACCTAAGTCTCAAGTGCAATCAATTGTGGGATTCAAGGAGATCATGATGAAGCCTGGGGAGACACCCTGGGATTTGGATCAAATATTGAAGTGTGTGATCCATGAAGCCAACATGAACCTAACTGATGGGAAGCACCGCGAATGGTTTGTGGCCTTGCTCTTGCCCCACCTAAGGTTGCACTATCACAATGAAAGACTGGGACCCAGGCATAAGCTTTGGAAATAACAATGAGACTGCACGAGACACCAATGTAGGATGTTAATATGGGGGTTTAGCAGATTCACGCACAGTTGCAGAACCTTTGCCTTGAAATGCAAAGCCTAAAGAAAGACAAAATGGCTCAGCCAAAGGTGTGCGAAGAAGTCTGGTACTTGAAATGCAAAGGTCAGGGGCATGACAAGGATCATTGTCCAGTCTTTGCAAATTATGTTGTTGCGGGGGGGCCAATGCTTCTAGGGCTGAAGGCTATAGTAGGGCCAAGTGCAGGGCCTGCACTATGGTGTGCTATATGTCAGGTAGTTGGGAAACATGTGACCGATAATTTCCATTTGCTGCAGAAACTTGTATAGTTGCCACAACAGCTCTTTTGCAATTTCTGTTAATTAGTAGATCATGATGAGTGCAATTTTTGTAGTTATGAAAAATGATGGATAGGACACATGCATACAGGGTACAGGTAGAAATGCAGCCTCCAGACCAAGCCGTTGGGGGTGTGCGAGGTGAGTATCTAGGGCGTGGCCAAGGCCGAGGTGGAGGAAGACCTGGTAGAGGTCGAGGGAAACTTATTTGTTACAATTTTGGAGGACCAAGACACTACACGAGATACTGTCCAAACCTGACATGATTGTCATGCCACTATTGTACTCAATTTGACCATGCGACTAAGGATTGCCCTATATTGTTGGCTAATATTCATGAAAAATGGGTGCAGCCTCTACAACCGACTCAGAACCTATAGATGATGAGCGCTAAGCCTTGTGAGGAAGAACCTAAGGTAAACATTATGATGTGAAGTGGCATGACGACTGCGAAGGATAAGGAGAAGCAGCCTATAGAGGGTGAGTGGGTCCGCAAAGCACCAGAAAAGGAGACTTAGTTTGATATGGAACATACAAAATAAACATTTATGGAAGTGAAGAAAAGTTTCGCTAAGGCCTCTACCTTAGGAAGTCAGGAGAAACCAGTTGAAGAAATGGACCCATCCATGATTGCCACGTTCTTGGAGACATGCATGAAACTGCTCCGTGATAGTAAGGCTCTGAAGGGACTGCAGGAACTGATTAATCAATGCGTTGGCAAGGACAATGCTACTAGAAAACCATGCATAGTCATAAGTCTTGGTAAGCATAATGCAAGGAGTGGACTTGAGATGACACTCACCATGCAGATAGGGGAATACGAAATGGACTAAGTTATCTTGGATCTAGGGTCCAATGTTATTTTTTGACGAAAAAACATGGGAAAGAATGGGGAGACCTACACTCGAGTGGTCTCCGATCTAGTTAAGGATGGAAAATCAATAGAAAATAATCCCAGTCGGAAGGTTGCAAGGGGTAACAGTTGACATCAAAGGAGCGAATGCACTAGAAGATTTTGAAGTAATAGAGGTTGTGGATGATAGCAATCCATACCTCGCGCTCCTTGGGATTGATTGGGCCACTAACATGAATGGGGTAATCAACCTCAAGAAGCTAACGATGATATTTGAGAAGAAATTACTCTACGTAGTGGTTCCACTAAATCCTACAAAAGCACCGTGCTATACAAAACCGGTCTGCAATTATGAAAGTGATGATGACCTGAACCAGATTTGCAAGATAAAGGCACGAGACCAGGATTGGGTGAATCTGACAACAGACAAATGTATTGCATGGGACCGCGAGAGCTCTTGCATGTCATATTTGAACGAAGAACTAGAGCACTGGCAGAACTAGCTACATGAAGTATCTATGTTGCATTGTAATATGATGACCAAGTCATTGCATTGTGTATCATCAGAGATAAGAATTTTGACTCAGTATGATAGGTTAACTGATGTTGATCACTTTTTAAATGCATTCGAAAGGGAAGTGCCCAAAAATCATCACTTCCAATAATTAGATTGGGCATTGCGCACTACACCCACAAGATGGTGGGGTACACACAAGGACAGTTTTGAGGATTGGCATGAATATAGAAGGATGATGAGGATATGCTTTGGCCACCTGAAGGTATGATTACCAGAAAAGTATGATGGGAGGAATGATTTGTGCAATCATTTGGCCAAATGGACTAAAGTATATGGAGCAAATCCTCAGCCAAAGTGGGTCCATCTGTTTTTTCATACCTTGGATGTTATACCAATGAATTGGTACTCGGAGACAGAACTCTGTCGTGGCACCGAATTGGGATGTTTTCTACCAAGGATTTTTTATTATGTTTAGTTTTGACAATGGATTTGAATCTATTGATGAAGTATTATAGGAGGTGAAGAAAACCATCTTTAGGATACCACAGGATCCTCTAGACCTAATTCAACCTGATTAGACTACCCAACTGAGCCACACGTTGAAGTGTTACAATGTAACAACAGAAGAAGAAGCCGAAGACCCAATAAATATTAATATCCAAGAGACTAAAGGTTAGTGTGGAGGTGAAGGACCACAGCTAGAGAACCCAGACATAACTGAGCCACTCAAGACCAGGCAGGTGAACATTGGCACAGAGGCAGAATTGAAGTTTGCAAATATTGGGGACTATTGGGACAACGTGACAGTAGATAAGGTCACCGAACTGCTCTGTGACTATAATGACTTATTCCCCACAAATTTTTCTGATCTGAAAGGGATAATAAGAGACTTGGGTGTCATGAATACCACCCTAAAATCGGATGCGAAACCTGTGAAACAAAGACCTTACCACCTCAATGCGAAGTATAAGTAAAGGGTCTGTGTTGAGTTAGATAAGATGCTCACAGCATGTATCATTGAACTAGTGGAAGAATTTGATTGGGTAAGCCCAATAATAGTTCAGGAAAAGAAGCATAAGGAAGAAATAAGGATATACATAGATCTTAGGAAGTTGAATGATGCCTGCGTGCATGATCCCTTCCCAACCCTGCTCACTGATGAGGTCCTGGATAATGTTGGCAGCCAAGAAGCATATAAGTTCACTGATGGGTTCTTTGGGTACCGTCAAATCAAGATCACACCGAAGGATAGAAGTAAGATGACCTTTGCGACTGAATGGGGATGATTCTAGTATAGGGTGATGCCTTCTAGGCTGAAGAACGCACCAACAATATTTTCGTGTGTAGTCATCGCGGTGCTCAAGGATTTTATTCATAAATTTCTGGAATTATACTTCGATGATTGGACAGTGTTTGGACTGGTGAAGTGCCATGTGGCAAGCCTGCACTTGATGCTAGATACATGCTAGAGATACCAAATCAAGCTCAATTTGAAGAAATGTTTGTTTTGCATCCCCTTTGGGATCTTGCTAGGCCATGTGGTATAGAGACAAGGCTTGATGGTAGACCCAACTAAGATCATGGTCATAATCAACTTGGAGGCGCAAAGGAGTGTGAAATAGTTGCGTGCAACACTGGCGCATACGGGATACTATAGGAAATTCATCAAGAGCAATGCCCAGATTATCGCGCTAATGGAAAAATTGTTAAAAGAGGATGTTACATTATGTTGGAAAGAAGAATGCCAAAAGAGCTTGGATGTGCTAAAGGAGAAGATGGTCACCACACCGATCCTAGTCTTCTCGGATTGGAAGAAGGAATTTCATGTGCATGTGGACATGTCATGTATTGTGCTAGGATCAGTACTTACATAGGCTGGTGTAGGGGACTTGGATCATCCTATTGCATTTACAAGTAGGAAGTTGTCCAAAGTGGAGAAAGCTTATTCCACAACAGAGCGCAAAGGCTTAGCTATGGTGTACATGCTTCAGAAGTTTAGGCACAATATTTTGGGTGGGCACTTTAATATGTATATGGACCATTCCAAGTTGAAATACCTAGTCAACAAGCCTGTGTTGGGGGGGAAGATATGCAAGTGGTTGTTTTTGTTCCAGGAGTATGATTTTGAAGTTATTGTGAAACCAGGATGTTTGAATGTTGGACTAGATCATCTGTCGTGCATTGAAATGGAAGAGGAACCTTCTAATATGGAGGAGGGGCTACCTGATGAGCATCTCTTTGCATTGTGCATCGTAGACAGTCACTTTGAAGATAGTATACACTTCCTAATGATAGGTACGACTTCGAAAGGATATACAAGCCAACAAAAGAAGGAACTAGTGGTGAGCACAGAAGACTTTTCTGTCATTGCGGGTACTTGTACAAAATGGGGACAGATGAAATATTGTGTCTTTATGTGCTAGAGTTTGAACAAAATAGCTTCCTCACTAAGGCTCATGACGGAGCCATCGAAGGTCATTATGCGGTAAAAGCAATAGTGCAGAAGATCCTACGCATTGGATTATGGTGACTAACCTTGACTAACCTTGCATAAGGATTCAAAAGCATATTGTAGGGCATGCAATGCATGCTAAAGGATGACCAGACTCTCGCGCGAGGATGAGTTTTTTCTAAATCTATAGATATCACTACAACCCTTCGAGAAGTGGGAAATTGACTTTGTAGAACCAATTCAACCTCCAGGGAAGAAGACAAGTGCGCGATACATTGTCACCGTGACTGAATATTTAACCAAACGGGCGAGGAGCTTGTGAAAGACTGTACGAGATCGATAATAATTTTTTTTATCTTGGAGTATGTGCTGACAAGGTTCAGTTGTCCAAAAATTATAATGAGTGATCACGATGCACATTTTCTCGATGAGATGATCAGTGCGATGACAGAGGAGTTTCAGGTATGCCATCAGAAGATCACACCCTATCATCTGCAGGCTAATGGGACAATGGAAGCATTTAATAAAATATTGGAGAGAGCACTCACGAAGGTTTGCAATGCTCAAAGAAAAAACTAGGATGTTCACATACCCACGATGTTATGGTCTTATAGAATGAATTGCAAGAAGTTGACTGGATAAACGTCGTTTATACTAGTTTATGGCAAGGAAGCTATGATGTCGATGGAGTACATTGTACCTAGTTTACACATAGCGGCATTCACGGGAATGGTGGATCATGGAGCCCTTGAGGATAGGCTCACACAGCTAACAAAGCTTGAAGAAGATAGATTCTTAGCTGGATTCAATCAACAAGTTCAAAAGGAGTGTGAAAAGGCATGGCACCATCGACACATCAAACTCCGCACCTTCAAGGTAAATGATCTAGTTTTGTTATATGACAGCAAGTTTGATAAATTTCAAGGGAAATTTAGGATGCATTGACTGAGGCCCTATGTCATCAAGGAAATTACCAATGTTGGAGCAGATCTATTGGTAAAATTGAATATAGATCCATTCCCAGGATGGGTGAATGGTAGTCGATGAATCCATACACCGATGATCCAGCTAGATGACTACTTGATGGAAGCACAGTCTTAGCGCTCCAAGCAGCTGAAAGTAGGTGTGGGACTATAAACTACACTGCCCAGGTTGGGGAGCTGTGCGATTGGGCAAATACGTGGAATGAAGGAATGTCACAGTATCAACAGACATGAGCAGGGAGCTGCACTATCCAAGAAAGGACCACGCAGGGCAGCCAAAAAGTGACCATTATGGTGACTTTTCATGACTTGACAGTCAAAAAAAGACCAAATGGAGTGGGGGGGCAACATTTAAGTCAGAATTTAAGGGCAAGATCTGTGAAAATATGCCTCTAATCTAGCATTTCTGAACGAGTTATGGGGGGAATGGTCAGATTTGAATTTGAAAATGCCTATAAATTACGGGTGGCTGCCCAGCAAAAAACACTTGGCATTTTGAGAATTGAGGTCTTAAGCTCTCAGGAGCGTATGAACCCTGAGATCTTTGAATCCTTGATAACAAGTCTAGTGTTTGGGAAGTTTCCAATAGAGATGCAGGTGTTGTTTTCTAGCAAAATGTCAGCACCCATAGAAACCATGAGTGCAGGAGAAGCAATGACAGCCGAAGGAATGGCACCGGAGGTAGTAATGGTAGCTGAAGGAGTTGCCCCTGAGGTTGAAAGTGTAGAAGTACTGATAGAAGTGCCTAAATCCCCAAGGACACCTAGGTCAAGGCCTACTCCGACCAAGGAGGCTCCAAAATCAAAGAAGGACAAGGAGAAAGCGTAGCAGTCAGTGTGCACATCACCGAAAAAGCACCCACAGACATGAAAGCCCACTGCACAAGAAAAGAGTAAGGTGATTGACCTAGAGCCTGAAGCCGAGGTTGAAGAACTCCATGTGGGCACGGATGACATTGATATGGAGGGGGCAGAGAACATTGATATGGAGGGGTCTGACCCCATTTCTAAACTACCCGAGTACATTCCTCCACACAGAGGCAAGACGAAGGTTCCAAAGGATATTGATGAAAGTAAGGTCACACTACACACACCCTTACTACTGGACCAAATATTATTTGAAGGAATGTGCCTGGGGTGTATCCCCCTTTTAAAATTAGAGGACTGGGACTTGGCTAATGCAGAATGTTTTCCTCACCTAGCAACGAACCAACTCATGCACCACGTATTCTACAAAGACTCTGGTGTGACCACGCTGGAGCCAATGAAGTGGGTTAAAGGGGTGGATGAGGGTATGTTAAATATGTTGTGGGTGCCACACTACAACTGCACACCCATAACCATGGTACTGATCAATTAGTTGTTGTGCTTGGTGCACAATGGGTGTTTGTGGCTAGAAGAGTCAATACCCATCACTGACATGCTGACCCATAGGATCACTCAGCGGCCACACTCCGGAGAAAATCTAGCCATGGCGTTTGGCGAAAAGATAGGTGATGAGCCTCATCATTGAGTAATTATATGGGCCTTAATTGTCCTTAATTCACCTCTAGCTTAGTCAAACCAATTATTCTCACAACTTATTGCATACTTTTGATTATATTTCTTTTATGAGATGAGTTAGAGTTGGATATTTTGCTTTGTGGTCTAATGTGCATGAAATGTAGGAATAAAGGATAAAAGCATGGAAAAATGCAGGAATAAAGGAATAAAGAGTGAAAGCAAGGAACTATGGCAAAGACATTAGTAAAAATTCGAATGGGAAAAAGGAGAGTAATTATAGGAGGTAAATCCTCTTCTTTTACTACCCCTCCATTCGAGTATTCCTCCATCAGCTTGAAGTGTAAATAGCCATCACTTTGAAGACTAGAAGACAGTCGAGCAAGTGAAAAGGACAAAAGCTAGTTTATCAAATGTATAAGTAGACAAGCTTAGGACATCATTAGGATTTAGACTTCTATTGTAATGTTTTATTTCTAAGCTACAAGAGACTTGTAACATTTTGTTCTATAATCCATGGTTTTTATAATAAGAATGAGTTCTGTTTAAGCCAGCTCTTAGTTAACTTCGATGGCTGAAGCTCTTAGGTTAGGGCCTGACCCAAGCAGCCAAAGCTCCTCTTTATTGTACCTGTATGCTAGCATAGAGTTCTGTTCTATTTATTTTCTTAAGTAGTTCCATGGTTTTCTATTCATTTTCTTAAGTAGCCTTATGGTTTTCACTGTCTATTTGCTTAAATGGTTGCACTTTAATTACAACAATATAGCGTAGATTATTCATGGTTTTCCTATTCACTTGCTTGAGTACCTCCATTTGTTGTAGTTTACTTCCATTTATGCCCTCTTTCAGTTCACAGGTTAGTTAGAGGAAAAATATTAGTATTAGGTTGTTCGGAGGTGTCTCGACCTCATCTCCTCCCTCTAGGACCATGACTTGAGGAAGAGACCCTTCAACAACCCCAAAAACATAGTCTATGGTTCTCGCATGAGCTATGGAGTTCGTTGTTTGATGCAGTTATTTGTTCACCTTCACTAGTTTTCTCTGTCATTTTCATTTGAAACTGCCTTCAGCACATTCCTCCTACATCACTTCCTTGTCATCCGATCACCAGCAAACCTTCAAAATCATCGTCCGATTGACTATTTTCTCCAACTATTGCCTCGCGTGGACTCCACCACTTGCTTTATGAGATTTAAGTCCCCACCATTGATCTGCCTCGCCTAATCTGATAGCTATCACATCACCTCCACACATTTAGGCTCTTTAAACCCCCATCATTGATCTGCCTTGCCTGATTCGATGACTGTCACTTCACCGGATCACCAATTAGCTTGGCCAATCTACACTGTTGATCATCCCCACCTAATCCAACAACTATCGCACAATCTCATGTGGATTAGTGCCCAAATGTTATCCGCCCAAGAGCATGCGAGAAAATTGGTTTTCTTGTGCTATGTCTCACGTAGTAAGGCTATTCGCATGAAATTTCCAAATATTGTTTACAACCTAAAGGACACGTGAGAAACTACTTACCACCTTAGAAACCTGCTCCATCATTTCCGCACATTTCTTTTTCCCACGATACAATCTCCACCATCCATCTCTTGACTTCACCCACCCGATCAAATCTCAGTTGTTCATCGCTCATGTTAACCTCATATGTCCATCTCTTGGCTTCACCTACGCGATCAGATCTCAATTGTTCATCACTCCTGTTAGTTTGTTGTTATATGTCGAACCTATGACTATACAGATGATGAGCGAGAGTTAAAATAGATTCCATCTACCCTCAAGGATGTAGCATTGCACTAGTTCATGAGTTTACCGAGAGATAGCATCACAACTTGGGCTCAGATGAATTAGAATTTTAACAACAAATATCGGGACTAATGTAGGTCAAAGGATACTAAAGGAGATATTTTCAGGATGACCATAGGCCATGATGAATGCCTAGAAGACTATGAAGAAAGATTCCAGCTCAATTACAAAAGGCCCAGGTGCACACTTAACACTAAGTCACTAAAGTTGGTCCTGCTTAGAGGAGTAAGGGAAGATCTTCTGGATACCTTACATATGATAGCTGGAGGGGATGTCTACCAATTACCCTATGAGGACATTAAGACTATCTTTAGAAACCATTCTAGGGCAACCAGGAAAAAGGGTAGGGGAAGTCAACCTATGGCCAGTACATCATCCTCCAACATATCCATCAAAGGTGAAAATGGAAATATGCTGGAAGATTTCAAAAGTGATATGCTGCAAACCCTTTCCTTGCAATTGGACACCGTGAACATTAAAAGGAAGCAAGAGGAAGAAGAGAGAGACTTGGCCATTTTTTGTCCTAGATGCCCCAAGAGGCATCCTAGGAATGAATGTCCATTGAACTGTATTAATAATTACTCATTTTTTGAAGAAAACAGCTCCATAAACAAGTTCCCTTCTTTACCTAGACCCAAAGTTGTATATCAAGGAGTTGAAGGTGTCACTAAGTAGGTTTACTACATCAATGAAAGGAGACCTACTGGGCCTAGACCATAACTGCAGGGTATGCAAGGGTCATCCCATGCATATTACAACCCCAACCAAACCATAGCTATACCTTCTTAGGGACCCCCTACTCATCCTTCCTGGTCTACACCCCCTTGTTCGTTCTATGCATCTCAGTATCAATCCCAACCAACCAGCCAGACATTTCAACCTTATGTTCAGCCACAACATCAGTGGAATACCACACACTAGGGGTGGAGGCCCCATTTTAACCATGTTCCAGCCCTATTGCCTCCACCACCTACCCAACCACAACTCCTACACTCTACTCCACCCAAAGAACCCCCTATGCCTACCCAGCCAAATCTAAACCCAAACAATAGGCAAGCTCAAACACCATATAGTGGAGAGACATCATACCCAACTTATGCTATAGAAATCCAAGAGATCAACCTAAGATCTTGGAGGATTCTCCCAAACAACCAACCTCCCTCTCCAAATTGGGAGGTTGAGGAAGAAAGAGGGGAAATCAACCTTAAAGTAAATCCACCCTTTCTTGAGATATTAGCCCAAACACTCCAGCTTACCCCAGAAGAAACTAAACTTCTAGGAGAATTTGAAAAATCTATGTGTAAAAATCCCCCTTCTCCAGGAAATCAAAGATGTTTCTATTTACAATAAGTTTATTAAGGAGAAGTGCTTCAAGCATCCAGGAAGAAGAAAAATGGATGCCCCTACCATTAATGTCATTGGGCAGTTGTTTGACTTAATGCTAGGGTAGGTAATATGTCCAAAGTATTTGGACCCTAGAAGCCCTGTAGTAGATGTGCACATCAATGGCACCATTTTCCCACACACTCTGATTGATCTTAGGGAAACCATTAGTGTGATGACCAAGGACACCATGCTCAAGCTCAACCTCCAAGGGTCATTAAGGAAGACCACAACAATTTTGCAACTTGCAGACTATTCCACAGTCACACCGGAGGGAATTGTGGAGGATGTGATGGTCTCCATTGACTCTTAGGAGTACCCTGTAGATTTTCTAGTTCTCCAGCCTAAGGCTAAGCTTATTGGTTACCCTCTCATCCTTGGGAGGCCATTGTTGGCCACAGATGATGCTTACATTAGCTGCAAAGCTGGGAATATGACCATCAAGAATGGGCATATGTCCAAACAATTACTCCTATACCGTCTTTCTCAACCTACCTTAGAGCATGATTTACCTTTATGGTTAGAGGAGGAGGAAGAAGATGAGTTTTATTCTGCCCAACTTTATGCTTTGGAAGGAACCATAGGAGGAGGATATCAAGATGAGGATGACTTAATTGAAAACTTGCTCCAAAGTCCAACTCCTAGTTCATTACCATTAGAAGAGGAAGTAAGGGAAACCCAGAACAATCATCACATTGACTTATGCTTGGCCAGTTCCAACCCACTCCATTTCAAAACCATAGATTGTGGCCCAAAGAAAACTTTGAACATTAATCCATCTCTTTCTGCTTTAGAAGAGGAAAAGCTATGCAACATGTTGAGAGAGAACCTAGAAGCCTTCACTTGGAGTTATATGGAAATGAAGGGAGTACACCCCTCAGTGTTTACTCACCACATATACATCAAAGAAGGTTGCAAGCCAGTCACACAACCACAAAGGAGGATAAATCCAGCTCTTAAAGACATACTCAAAGAAGAACTACAAAAATTGCTAGATGGAGGATTCATTTACCCTATCTCAGACAGTGAGTGGGTCTCTCCTTTAGTGTTATTTCCAAAGAAAAATGGTAAGTGGAGGATTTTTGTTGATTATAGGGAGTTGAACAAAGCCACAAAGAAGGATCATTTCCCCCTACCCTTCATTGACCAAGTGCTAGATGGCTTGGCGGGGAAGAAGTTTTTTTTCATTCCTAAATGGATTAAGTGGGTACAACCAAATCCAAATCTGCCCAGAAGACCAGGATAAGACCACATTCACCTGTCCTTGGGGTACTTTTGCCTATAGGGTCCTTCCTTTTGGCCTATGCAATTCTCCTGCCACCTTCCAGAGAGTAGTCTTGAGTATTTTTGCTAAATTAGTACATGATGTTGTGGAAATATATATGGATGACTTTACACCTTATGGTTATGATTTTCAAGAAGCCTTGACTAACCTAGGCAAAGTATTACACAAATGCATTGAAATGAATCTATCTCTTAGTCCAAAAAATGTGAATTCTTAATGACTGAAGGGATTGTGCTAGGTCATTCAATATCTCAGCAAAGACTACAGGTTGCCGCAAACAAAATAACAATCATCCAAAGGGTCCCACCTCCACAAAAGTAGAGAGATGTCAAGAGTTTCTTAGGGTTAGCTGGATACTACCGAAGGTTCATAAAGGACTTCAACAAGTTGGCCTCTCCTTTGTTTGGGTTGTTGGCCAAAGATTCTGAGTTTATATGGTCAAATAGTTGTCAAGAGGCCTTAGACATTCTAAAGGATAAGTTAACCACTGAACCAATTCTTAGAGGCCCAAACTAGGCCCTCCCTTTTCATATTCACGCTGATGCCTCACATAAATCCATAGGAGCAGCCTTAGGTGAGGAAGAGGAGAAATTGCCTTATGCCATCTATTTTATTAGTAAGAACCTGTCAAAGGCTGAGCTAAACTATATTGTAACCAAGAAAGAACTTCTGGCTGTTGTGCATTCATTAAACAAATTTCGGCATTACATTATAAGCTATCAAACATTTGTGCATATTGATCATGCTGCAATCAAATATTTAATGAACAAGTCAAATGTAAATGCTAGAATTATAAGTTGGTTGCTTTTATTACAGTAGTTGATCTAACTATCTATCCAGAATGAATATTCCTACATGTGAGGAAGGAATGGTGGATGACCAATTACTAGATGAGAATTTGTTTGCTATTTCAGTTCTCTCCCCATGGTTTGCTGATATAGCAAACTATTTGGTATCAGCATAGTTTCCACCAAACTTGCCCTCCAAAGAAAAGAGAAAGATAGTTAGAAAGAGTGCCCCCTTCACCTGGATTGGGGGCAATCTATTCAAACTTCGCCCAGATCAAATATTAAGAAGGTGTGTAAGGGAAGAGGAAGTCATTGACATCCTTCTGACCTATCATGATGGGCCTTGTGGAGGTCACTTTACAGCAAAGAGGAAAGCATTCAAAGTGTTGCAAGCAAGCTATTATTGGCTTACTCTTCATCAGGATGTGAAAAAATACATTATTCAGTGTGATTGGTGCCAGAGGATGGGAAAGCCTACTCCAAGAGATGAAATCCCCCTACAACCTCAAGTGACTTTCGAGCCATTTGACAAGTGGGGCATGGACTTCATTAGACCTATCAACCCTCCTTCAAAGCAAAAATAGCACATCATTGTGTGCATTGATTATTTGACGAAGTGGGCTGAAACCAAGGCAATTAAGGTAGCAACAGAAGATAAGGTGGCTGAGTTCCTAAGGGAGAATGTATTCTACAAATTTGGGTACCCTAGAGAGCTATTCACAGACCAAGGCAGTGAGTTTACCTGCAATATGATTGAAGAATTGCTCAGCCATCACAAAATCAAGCATAGGACCTCCACTCCATATCATCCACAAGCTAATGGGAAAGTGGAGGCGACCAATAGGGAACTGGAGAACATCTTAACCAAGGTAGTGAGCAGCAGCAGAAAGGATTAGGTAGAGAGACTAGTTGAGGCCACTTGGGCCTATAAGACAACATGGAAGACCACCACTGGATTTACACCCTGTTATACTCCTATACCAATAGGTGTCATATGTCATGATTGACTTGATGAGCTCTGTAATATGTTCATACCTTTTCTTGTTCCAAAGGTTCTCCATATTTTCAAAAAGTCAAAAAATTTAAAAAATGTAAAGAGGGTATACCCTAGAAAAAAGAATCAAAGGGTAAAAAGAATAAAGATGGTCAAAAAATAAAAGAAAAATAAACCCCAACAAAAGAAAGACCCGGAAAGTGTGCAAGTTTAAATGCTACTACTTTTTCACTTTGTGTAATAAAAAATTGTGTGCATCTTGTCACTATGCCACAATTCATGAATAGTCAAACTGTTTAAACTTGGCTAATTCATTTTTCAATTTTATGTTGTAGAAATAGAAAATAAATATCTGACCAAACAGTGTAATCTTGGTAGATAAGTAGATAGGTAGAGTAAATAAAAGGAGCTCAACAGTTTAATCTGAGCCCTTGGATGTAATAAGTGCAGACATAGATAGGCTTTGCCATGTAAAAGAAAAGGAAGATTTGATAAGGGTTTGCCAGTCTAAGTGCACCCTAATAAAGAAGAAAAAATGCTAGGTTAAAATAGGTAGGGTAGGTAGTTGATGTTGCAGAATCATATGTGATGAATGATGTATCTAAATGTGTTTATCTTTCACTTTTATCACAAGGCAAAGGCATACAATACATTGAAAGCATCTCAAGCAAAGCAAAGTCAGAATAATTAACTCCCTTTCTCATTTTCCCTAATTATTCACTAATTTCCGCCAGGTACTAAGGTATTTGCTAAATTGGAGGGGCTCAGAGCATTTCTCTGACTTCTAAAGGGACCGGACCCTCGGCCTAATAATTTAAAAGCCTAAATACTTTAAATCATTCATTCACTTTCATAAGTCCTTTCCTAAGTAAAATCCTATTTTACTTAGGAAAATTACATGATTTCTCATAAAAAACCCTTTTCACTTTAGCCTAAGTTAAATACACAAATCAATTGTTTTATACTTAGCGCTTTTCATTTCATTGTCATATTAATTTTTAACTTATATTATATAAATCCTCGATAATGTTTACCCTTTATCGTATTATATAAATAGGAAAAACCCCAAATTTCTATATATCCCGCCCTTGGTTAATTATAATCATAATTCATACTAAACAGGATTAATTAGTTAAATAATAACTAATTAACAGCCCTTAATCCCCCGCCGCATTAATAAGGGATTAATTAACCCTCACGGTTAATTAACGGCCTCCCCGTCTAGTCCCGTCAACCCCGATATAATTAATTAATCCTTAAATATATCAGGCTTGCCTCCATTATATCCCCATCACTTCAGAGACCCAACAGTCATCCGATCAAGTCCCCGAGATCTAACAGTTAATATGAATTTTGTGCGACCCTTTGTGACCCTGCATTAGCGTGCGATCACAAAGTCGTTTTTGCACAATTCTCTGCCACGCGTCGAAAGATCTGTGGAATTGCTGGCTCTTAGCTTATACCACCCCCTCCAAAAGTGGTGTGATAGATCCCGCTTACCGCTTGCATGCTACATGAAAAGCCATATACTGTTCAGTTCGCGCCATATTTTGAAAGCTTTCCCATTAAAGTTCAATCCCCAAGAACCTAGGTTTTCTCGCCCTTCACCCATTCTACTATGTAAACTTATGTAACCCATCTGCGCCACCTAAAGCCTCTGTTAATCGATTCGAGCATGGTATACCTCCCGAAAAGCATTCTGGACTCACTCCATAGACCTTTCAAGCTCAAATGAAACCTTTTCAACCTCCCCTACAAACCAATGATTTCTTAACAATTTGTTTTGTTTTACAGGTGATGATAATACCACATCCTTGGATAAACAGTCTTAATGCTAGTCATAAGACTTGTTTACTCCGAGATCAGCTAGCCCATCCATCATACTCAGACTCTTGACCCTTATACTGCTTAGACTCACTCTATATACTTATAGCTATAGACCCTTCCTACATCTGCCTATCTGCCTATCTGCCTAACCCAACTAACCTATACACCTGCTACCTATCTAACCTATATTACCTACCTGCCTAGCCTACCTTTCTTACAAAAATCTATTCAAATAGAGATGGAAAGTAAAAGGACACAGTAAAGAACAGTCAAAGCATATCAGGGTTAAAGAGTATCAGATTGAAGACCAAGTCAAATAAATTAGCTAGAATGAAGATAAACAACAAAGAATACAGTTACAAAGCATAGCATACAAATTCATGTCAAAGTGAAGACAGATGAAAAAACAGAGCAGTAAAAGTAAAAAGTAAACAGTAAAAAGTAAAAGTAAACATGAAGACATTAAGGGTTAAACAAAGATGAAAACACTTTCACCAACAACAAGGATGTTTATCCAAAGTAAAAGTGAAAAATAATTGAAAGGAATTTAAGGTTAAAAGATGAAATTAGAGCAGAAATGGTACATTCTTTAGAAATTTCCTGTTTAAGTCATAGTTTTGCAGAACCTATTGTGGCCAATCAAAGAAGTATTTTGTGAAACTGGAGGAGATTGTTGTTCCTAACAGGCTACTCTACAAAACAATCTCTTACTTTTTACACAGGTATTACCAAAAGGGAGATAAGTGCATGTCTTCACAACCTATTTTTAAGTTTCTACAAAGTCTTGGCTTTGACATCTTTTTACAGAAAATACTATGAATAGTTGGAGCTAAATTTTGGGAAACTAACAGAGGTTTATCTCAAAAACATTCTTATATACAAAAACCTCTTTCACGTTTTACATATGTATCATGGATTGAGATATACAAGCATATCATTGGACCCTAAGTTTGCAGAATTTCTGGGGCAGAATGCACAAAGGAAGGATGCAGTTAGTGACTGGGATGCCTCATCATCAACTAAGAGTTGCTATCAAATTCGACTTTCTCTTCTTTGTCACCATAAATCCATAGAAATAGTGCCAAATAGATTCATTAGTTTTGAATGTCCTTTATTTGAGTTCTATTAATGTAAATAGTTGGAGATATTTGTGAAACTAATTTGATATTTTTTCAAGATATTTATGTTTACAATTAGTATAAATACTTCTTCATTTGAAGTATTTTTGGTGGATTCTTAGACATTGTTGTAAAACTGATTATTTTGGAATAAAGTGTTGTTGGACCAAATCTTGCATGGCTGGCTAGATGTAGAATTGATACAATTTCACAAGATTCAAGTGCAATACATTGGACAAATAAGTATCTTATATCTCATGTGCTATTGTTTTCATATTTATTATATCAATTATGTTCCATATATGAATATTAAAACGAAAAAGAATAATTCAAAAAGTGCTTAAGTGCAATCTTTCTTCAATCATTTTTGTTCTCAATGTTTTCTTCTAAACTAGCATAAATAGTGAATTTTTAATTGCTCATTTTTCCTAGTTTACTCATTTTGATCATTTAGTAAAGAATTCTTAATTGCTCTTTATTGGTGAGTGGTCAAGTTCTCTTGTCTTAAAATATGTTGAAGGATTCTTAATTGCCCTTCATCCTTTTAAGTCCATCCCATCTTTTCAAGTCTCTATTTTCTCTCGATTTAACTATCTTGCCCTATGAAGCCATCCTTTGTTGAGAAACCAAATCCAATTGAGCCATTTCCTTTGACTCCATTAGCCCAATGGACTAAACTATTCAGTTCTACCCCTCTGCTACTGAATTTCACCACTAAATCCAATCAAATCTCAAAGCTTTCATAACTAGCCTAAAAACTTATAAAACAAAGCTAAATTTAAAAGAGAGAGCCCTCTCTAGGTACACATTGGCTAGATTCTATACCCAAGAGTTGGTTTGTGGTTACCTCAGAAATTTCTTTCTTTAACCTTAAGAAAATTCTAAGTGCTAACATAGTGGCGACTCCACTGGGGAAGAACTAACATTTTCTTCAGAATTGTTTTACAGGTTTAGATCTGATCTATGATGGTGGATAGTGATCAAACACTCAAAGGTTAAAATCATCCACCTGGAGAATCCAAATCAATTTCACAATCAAGACTCCACTGGAGAAATGAACATGAAAGAACTGTGGGAAAATATCAGGCTTTTAACTCGGATTGTTAATCAAGACAATATGTTCTTTCTCATTGATAAAGTTTTTCAATGTATATTGTATTTTAAGGATGATTTTAGATTAAATTTTTATTATTTTCCTTTAAAAAATGTAAATATAAAATCTCCTTACACATTTGAGCAGCATTCTTCTAATTCTTATGAAGATCATTTTTCAATTGAGGAGAATCAAAAAATTAAGATTGATCACAATCCCTGTACATATTCCAGTACCTCATAAAGTTCCTGATAGATATAAACCGCTCATTTTGCTTCCTACACTCCATGCTTTCCCTAACGATTATCCCAAGTATCTCCCTAGGTTTGATGGAGAGAATGGTATCACTACCCAAAAACATATTCAATATTTTGAGGATTATCTTAACTTATTTGAAGTAGATGAAGAGGATGTTAGTATTAGGCATTTTGCTCTTTCTTTGCAAGACAAAGTCAACAGTTAGTTCAAAACCCTGCCTGAGGCAAGCATCTCAAATCTCGAGCCGTTTCTCAAACTCTTCCTTGATAGATGGATAATCAAAGTCAATCTTCTTGTGATCATAGAAGAATATAATCAGTTAAAAAGACATCCAGAGGAAACAATACAACAATTTTCAGACAAATTTAATCAAGGTTATTATTCAATACCATTAAATATAAGACCTCCCCCTGGTTCAGCTCTTTTGAATTACCCAAGAGCTTTTGATTCAGAGGTATAATTTAATCTAAGAGAAAGAAACCCATCAATAATGGAACAGATGCAGAACATGACAGTAGATGTAGGAGTTAATTTGAAAATTAGAAGAGAAAAGTTGAAAGTAGAGAAAGAGGAAAAACTTGACATTTTGATAAAGAAAACAGAGGAAATGATGCAGAAGATCGCCATGAAAGTTGAATTTTTTGTTCAAAATCACTATGAGACATTCGTTTCACAAAATGAAGAAGTTGAAAACCATGAACAAATTCCTGTTAATTTCAACTACCATAAATTTGAAGATAGAGTTATAGAACCATATGTGGAGAGGAAATTTGCTGATCTAATGTGTAAGTTTGATGACATTACTTCTTTTGATGATTTTCCAAAATATGATCAGTATGATGATAATTATGTTCTTCAAATCCAAACTATCTTTATAGAGCAATCAGAAGCTAATTTGAGGAATAAGGAAGTTCAGGTTCAACAGCTTGAAAAAAATGACCAGCTTGTTCATTTCAGCTATGAGAATGAGGAGGAAAGTTCAGAAAATTTTGAAATCAATGAAGGAACTTTACCATTTTGTTTTGCTTCATTTCAGTTTATCAGAGATAACTATCATGCAATTAGAAATCAAATGTCAACGAGTCTTGATATTAACTATCTAGAGGGCAATAAAATCTTTGTTCAAGACTTCTCATATCTAGATTTACAGCCCCAAAATGCCATTGTATGTCAAGTTGCAGAAGAAGACTTGGAAGCTACAACATATGATCAAATGATCCAATATGATGCCCTGCCTCTTTGTTTTGAATCATTTCAATTTTTAAAGGAAATGTGGTATAAAATTTTTAAAGAAAAGGAGGAGCGGCTTGTAGAAATCTATGAAGTTCCATTTGAACCTATATGTACTAAGTTGCAGCAATCCTTCCAAGTTCTTTATGATCCAATAGCTAATAGGTTGGATGATGAATGCAATTAGAAGTTTTCTCCATTAACAGGCTATGAGAGTCAAAATCAAGATGATAACAGTTTCACCATAGCGACACTACAATCAATAGAAATATCATCACAACGAGTAGTTTAAAACATGCACGGTGATAAAGATAAAACTGATATTTCAGTTTCATGGCATGTAGGCCATACACAACAGATGTGCAGTTGTTTGAATTAGTTCAATAATAGTGTATATATTTTACAAGATCCTTTTGTGCAGTTTCTAGATTCAAGAAAGGAAATCATGAATTTCCTGATCTTCTCAAAGGTTAACAAAGCTATATTTGATTTTAAGATCTCAATTTTAACCACCAACAAGCACAAGAAACAAAAGTCACCAATGTATATGATGCTTGAGTGGTTGCATTGGTTGTTTCATTTTACCTAACTAGCAGCCACATAGCTAATTAGAGTAAGTAGGTAGGATTTCAATTTGATTTAATTCAATTTTAGTAGATTATGAAATAAATCCTTAAATATTTGAATCCAATCAAAAGGTCCTAAGATCTTGATGAGTTACTAATTTGGTTTGAAGGTTGTAGCACCTTTTAGTTTCAGGTCAGATGTCAAGTTGTGCAAGAAAAGGTTAAGAAGATTTTGATAAAAGGACCAAGGCTAAAAATTCCTTCCTAAGTGACAAGGTGCTCAAGTGGGATTCAAGAAGGAAGAATAAATGTTTAAGTGTTGATTGGATGGTAAAATTGTGAAGTTGAAGCCCGAAGAGAAGGCCCTAAGCTTTAGAAGTATTACTGTCATACATACAATAAAGCAACAAGCAGAAAAATCATTTCATAGTGTAGTCAAAATCATTCAAAGGCCATATGATCTGTTGTTCTTGACTTTCCACCAGGAAAAGAGATCCCCAAGTGGAGCCAGTGTTATACTCCTATACCAATAGGTGTCATATGTCATGATTGACTTGATGAGCTCTGTAATATGTTCATACCTTTTCTTGTTGCAAAGGTTTTCCATAGTTTCAAAAAATTTAAAAATTTTAAAAATGTAAAGAGGGTATACCTTAGAAAAAAGAATCAAAGGGTAAAAAGAATAAAGATGGTCAAAAAATGAAAGAAAATGAACTACAACAAAAGAAAGACTAGGAAAGTGTGCAAGCTTAAATGTCACTACTTTTTCACTTTGTGTAATAAACAATTGTGTGCAGCTTGTCACTATGCCACAATTCATGAATAGTCAAACTGTTTAAACTTGGCTAATTCATTTTTCAGTTTTATGTTGTAGAAATATAGAATAAATATCTAACCAAACAGTGTATTCTTGGGAAATAAGTAGATAGGTAGAGTAAATAAAAGGAGCTCAACAGTTTAATTTGAGCCCTTGGATGTAATAAGTGCAGACATAGATAGGCTTTGCCATGTAAAAGAAAAGGAATATTTGATAAGGGTTTGCTAGTCTAAGTGCACCTTAATAAAGAAGAAAAAATGTTAGGTTAAAGTAGGTAGGGTAGATAGTTGATGTTGCAGAATCATATGTGATGAATGATGTCTCTAAATGTGTTTATCTTTCACTTTCATCACAAGGCCAAGGAATACAGTACATTGAAAGCATATCAAGCAAAGCAAAGTCAGAATAATTAACTCCCCTTCTCATTTTCCCTAATTATTCACTAATTTCCCCTAAGTACTAAGGTATTTGCTAAATTGGAAGGGCTCAGAGCATTTCTCTGACTTCTGGAGGGACTGGGCCCTCAACCCAATAATTTAAAAGCCTAAGTACTTTAAACCATTCATAAATCATTCATTCACTTTCATAAGTAAATTACATAATTTCTCATAAAAAACCCTTTTCACTTTAGCCTAAGTTAAATACACAAATCAACTGTTTTATACTTAGCGCTTTTCATTTCACTGTCATATTAATTTTTAACTTATATTATATAAATCCCTGATAATGTTTACCCTTTCCCGTATTATATAAATAGGAAAAATCCCAAATTTCTATATATCCTGCCCTTGGTTAATTATAGTCGTAATACATCCTGAACGGGATTAATTAGTTAAACAATAACTAATTAACAGCCCTTAATCCCCCACTGCATTAATAAGGGATTAATTAACCCTCACGGTTAATTAATAGCCTCCCTGTCCAGTCCCGTCAACCCCGATATAATTAATTAATCCTTAAATATATTGGGCCCACCTCCATTATATCCCCATCACTTCAGAGCCCCGATAGTCATCCGATCAGGTCCCCGAGATGTAACGGTTAATATGAATTTCGCGCGACCATTTGTGACCATGCATTAGCGCATGATCACAAAGTGGTTTTTGCACAGTGCTCTACCACGCGTCAAAAGATCTGTGGAATCACTGGCTCCTAGCTTATACCACCCCCCTCTAAAAGTGGTCTAATAGATCCCGCTTACCGCTTGCCTTCTACACGAAAAACCATATACTATTTAGTGCGCGCCATATTTTGAAAGCTTGCCTGTTAAAGTTAAAACCCCAAGAACCCAAGTTTTCTCGCCCTTCGCCCATTCTACTATGTAAACTTATGTAACCCATATGTGCCACCTAAAACCTCTATTAACCGATTTGAGCATGGTATACCTCCCTAAAAGCATTCTGGACTCATTCCACAAACCTTTCAAGCTCAAATGAAACATCTTCAACCTCCCCTGCAAACCAATTCTTTCTTAACAATTTGTTTTATTTTACAGGTTGTGAGAATACCACATCCTTGGATAAACAATCTTAATACTAGTCATAAGACCTGTTTACTCCGAGATTGTTATCAAAATCTATTCAAATAAAGATGGAAAGTAAAAGGACACAGTAAAGAACAGTGAAAGTGTATCAGGGTTAAAGAGTATCAAATTGAAGACCAAGTCAAGTAAATCAGCTAGCATGAAGACAAACAACAAAGAAGACATTTACAAAGCATAGCATACAAATTCATGTCAAAGTGAAGACAGATGAAAAAACAGAGCGATAAAAGTAAAAAGTAAAAGTAAACATGAAGGCATTAAGGGTTAAACAAATATGAAAACACTTTCACCATCAACGTTTATCCAAAGTAAAAGTAAAAAAAAGTTGAAAAGAATTTAAGGTTAAAAGATGAAATCAGAGCAAAAACGGTACATTCTTTAGAAATTTCCTGTTTAAGTCATAGTTTTGCAGAAACTATTGTGGCCAATCCAAGAAGTATTTTGAAAAACTGGAGGAGGTTGTTGTTACTAACAGGCTACTCTACAAAACTAGCTCTCACCTTTTACATAGGTATTACCAAAAGGGAGATAAGTGCATGTCTTCACAACCTATTTTTCAGTTTGTTCAAAGTCCTGGCTTTGACATCTTTTTGCAGAGAATGCTATGAACAGTTGGAGCTGAATTTTAGGAAACTAAGGTTTATCTCAAAAACATTCTTATCTACAAAAACCTCTTTCACATTTTACATATCTATCATGGATTGAGATATACAAGTGTATCAGTGGACCGTAAGTTTGCAGAATTTCTGGGGCAGAATGCACAAAGGAAGGATGTAGTTAGTGACTAGGATGCCTCATCATCAACTAAGAGTTGCTATCAAATTCGACTCTCTCTTCATTTTCACCATAAATCCATAGAAATAGTGCCAAATAGATTCATTAGTTTTGAATGTCCTTTATTTGAGTTCTATTACTGTAAATAGTTGGAGATATTTGTGAAACTAATTTGATATTTTTTCAAGATATTTCAGTTTACAATTAGTATAAATACTTCTTCATTTGAATTATTTTGGGTGGATTCTTAGACATTGTTGTAAAACTGATTATTTTGGAATAAAGTGTTGTTGGATCAAATCTTGCATGGCTGGCTAGATGTAGAATTGATACAAAGGACTTTTCACAGGATTCAAGTGCAATACATCGGACAAATAAGTATCTTATATCTCATGTGCTATTGTTTTCTTGTTTATTATATCAATTATGTTCCATATCTGAATATTATAAAAAAAAAGAATAATTCAGAAAGTGATGAAGTGCAATCTGTCTTCAATCATTTTTGTTCTCAATGCTTTCTTCTAAACTAGCATAAACAGTGAATTCTTAATTGCTCCTTTTTGCTAGTTTACTCATTTTGATCATTTAGTAAAGAATTCTTAATTTCTCTTTATTGGTGATTGGTCAAGTTCTCTTCTCGTAAAATATGTTGAAGGATTCTTAATTGCCCTTCATCCCTTTTAAGTCCATCCCATCTTTTCAAGTCTCTATTTGCTCCCTGTTTAACTATCTTGCCCTGTGAAGCTGTCCTTTGTTGAGAAACCAAATCCAGTTGAGCCATTTCCTTTGACTCCATTAGCCCAATGGACTAAACTATTAGTTCTACCCCTCTGCTACTGAATTTCACCACCAAATCCAATAAAGTCACAAATATTTCATAACTAGCCTAAAACCTTATAAAACAAAGCTAAATATAAAAGAGAGCACCCTCTCTAGGTACAGATTGGCTAGATTATATACCCAAAAGTTGGTTTGTGGTTACCTCGGAAATTTCTTTCTTTAACCTTGAGAAAATTCTAAGTGCTGACACACCCTATGAGCTGGTCTATGGGAAAAAGGCTTTGTTGTCCATTGAGTTTGAATATAAGACATTGATTATGGCATCCCAACTAGATTTGTATCTCAGTCATGCAAAAAAAAAAAATTTGTTACATTTGAATGGCTTGGATGAATTTAGAATGTAGGCCCTCCTACATATAGAGATAGTTCAGCTTCAGAGGAAGTTCTGGCATGACAAGCACATCAAGGAGAAGCAATTTCAAGAGGGAGACTGGGCATTGTTATATGATTCAAGGTTTAAAGACTTCAAGGGCAAGCTAAGGACAAGATGGATCAAACCTTATGTGGTGGAAAGATTCCATGACAATGGTTCAGTGCAAATCAGAACTATTGATGAAGATTCCATTCCATTGCTAGTTAATGGACACCAATTGAAAATGTACAAGAGGCCTTTATCAAAACAAGAGTTCATTGACATTATTAACAAGAAAGTGATGATGGTAGAGCAAGCTCCAACCCCTCCCTCATTAGGACACTGAAAAAAGAAAAAAGAAAAAGGATTCAAGTGAAAACCTCCATGAGGCGCTTGAGTCCCATTTTTGGGTTGAAAACCTCATAAGGCAACCCAAGGATGAGAAGAAATGAAAAAGAGTAAGAAGTTCTCTGGGTGAAAACCTTCCTTGAGGCACCCAGGGCAGATATCTAGGGTTAAAACCTCTTTGAGGCAGCCTAGGTGTTTTAAAAAAATATAACAAAAAAAAAAAAAAAAAATATATATAATATATATATTATATATATATATATATATATATATATATATATATTTAAAAAAAAAAACATATTTTTAATTTGCAGGTTGGTGAAAAAGAAAAGAAAGGAGAAAAGAGAATATCCAAAGGGAACTCTGCCTCACATATATTCATCTCCTCCACTCCTTACCATGCATCCCTCCATCAATTCTATTGTTTTTCACTTCATTGCTTCAATTCAGGTGAAAATTGTGTTTTCTAACAGAATCACCTCAACCATTACCATCATCCCTGCATCCACATACACTCCTACTCCCTATTTCTATTCATTACAGCATCCTCACAGCACTATCCATCAACATGATCAAGAAATTATAAGGGAGACACAAAACATTGCCAAGTGGTAATCTAGGAGCTCCACAGCAGCAACATCAGATCCAGGAGCTCCACAGCAGTAGCAACAACATCAGATCTTCAGTCATAGATACCTGCAAAAGCTAATGGACCATCAGCGGCACCTCTGCTCTTTGACAACTGCAACATGGCATCAAGACCACAGGTAAGTATTCCACTCACTCACTCATATGCACCATTTGATCAAAAGTTGTAAAGGTTAAGAGGTAATTGGTTTATAAGTGAAAAGGTGGCGAAAAGGAAACTCTTTAATACGTCAAAACAGAATGCAAGAGTCCATAGATACAATATTGTTATGGCAACCATTTGAGAATGCTTGAAGAATTAATATTTGGGGTAGAAACACCAGTTCACCAAAGACTCAGCATACCCTATTTCTTGATGAAATCACTCACAGACTCCAACAGCAAAGTAAAGGAAGGGAAATCCCAACAATTGGCTCACCATGGTTTGATCAGAATCCTCATTGAGGATGCCCTCCAAAACCTCAGGATCCTTATAAAATGGTCAGTCTTTAGAGACTTACCAGTAGAGGATGACATCAAAACCCTCATCTATGATGTTAGTCCTTTTTTCAGTGAGGAGGAGGCAAAACAAGAAGAAGATACAAAGCTAAGATGGGATGAGATTAATGAAGAAGAAACTAATACAGAGGAACATGTTGAAACACAAGGAGGATGATGTTGAAAAATAACACAAGGAGAATGATACTGAAACAAAGGAACAAAATGATGGAGATGACAAAGAACAACAAAAGGAAGAAGATAAGAAAAACAGAGAGGAAAGTTACAGGAAAAGGAAAACCAACTAGCAGGTATGGCCAGCCTCTCCTTGGAGGCCATCTAGTGTAGGATTCCAGCAAAATCCTATACTCTTTAACTCAGAGAATAATGGATGCAATTTCAGATTAAAACACTAGCACAAAGTGGCACTAGTCAATTTCAGGATTGTATACAGTTTATTGATCTTTGTGATCAAAGTGCACTAGAGGATAGGGCCAAAATGGTTTAGTTTTACTTGCACAACATGGCCCTCAGAGACATGAATATCTGGGATCCTAATGCAGAGCTAGGAGATCTACAATTAATGGCTTTGGCATCATCGATGAACCATGAGAAGTCAAGGGCTGCGGAGATGAAAAGGATAATGACCAGAGAGAAAAATGAACCTCTTTTCATCAGACTTGAACAATCAAATCCCATGGCCCTAATCAGCACCCATAATCTAATTGAAAATTATCCTCAACTGGCACTTAGATATCTTGATGCCCAAGAGCAAGCAATTTCACATTTTTCAGATATGTTTAGGCTGCTAAGAGATGATAATATACATGCCTGCTAAAGGAAATGGAACACACTGCCACATAGCTTGAAGATCAAAGAATATCACTCCCCTCAAACATTGAGAGAGGCACTCAACATGACACCTATGTATAAGAAATCAATGCAAAGGTTGAAGGTCAATTGGATAGGCCTAAAACTCAGTCCACCACTACTCCTAGGGATGCTAAAGGGAAGAAAAGAAGAAGAGGAAAAGAGGCAGTGGGAAGAAGTAGAAAGGAAATCAGGCTTCTATAAACAAGAAGAAGAGACCACAATGGAAGCATGGGATGTCAGAGAGGCTACCAGAGCCATCAAGAACATGGAAATTGACTAAGTTGCTTAGAGGATGAGCAACACTTTTAGTATGGGGGTGATGATGAGCCTCATCATTGAGTAATTATATGGGCCTAAATTGTCCTTAATTCACCTCCTAGCTTAGACAAACCAACTATTCTCACAACTTATTGCATACTTTTGATTATATTTTGTTTATGAGATGAGTTAGAGTTGGATATTTTGCTTTGTGGTTTAATGTGCGTGAAATGAAGGAATAAAGGATAAAAGCAAGGAAAAATGTAGGAATAAAGGAATAAATTGTAAAAGCAAGGAACTATGGCAAAGATGTTGGTAAAAATGAATGCGACAAGGGAGAGTAATTATAGGAGATAAATCCTCCTCATTTACTACCCCTCCATTCGAATATTCCTCCATCATCTCAGAGTGCAAACAACCATCACTTTGAATACTAGAAGATAATCGAGAAAGTGAAAAGGACAGAAACCAATTTATCAAATGTATAAGTAGAGAGGTTCAGGACCTCATTAGTGTTAGAAATTTACTACATAACATAAATAATTACTCAGAGGAATAAATATAAAAATAACCAGCAACAACCATAAACACATAAACACAAATGATTATCTAGGAAAACCCCAAATCCGGGAAAAAACCCAACATAATAAGATCTTATTAGCATTGGCCAAAACCCTGGCCAATTTGCCCAAGTGAGCATTCACTGCTCACTTCCAATTCTTGCACTACAATGAAGTCCTTCCAGCCTTTTATAAGCTCCATTACATATAATACCATAGGCAGAATACTATGGGTGCACAATACCATGTGCCCCAAAACCATCATTGTTTAACCTGGTCAGCTTTGACTCTATCCCGAGTCAAGTTTACTTAACAAGTAGGATTCAAACTTCTATTGTAAAAATCTATTTTATTTCTGAGTTGCCAAAGACTTGTTACAGTTCGTTCTGTAATTCATGGCTTTTATAATAAGAATGAGTTCTCTTCAAGCCAACTCTAAGTTAACTCTCAGGGTTGAAGCTCTTGGGCTAGGGCCCGACACAAGGAGCCAAAGCTCCTATTTACTGTACGAGTATGCTAGCATAGAGTTCTGTTCTGTTTATTTGCTTAAGTAGTTTCATGGTTTTATGTTCATTTGCTTACGTAGCCTTATGGATTTCACTGTCTATTTTCTTAAGTGGTTGCACTTTCATTACAGCAATATAGTGTAGATTATTCATGGTTTTCCTGTTCACTTGCTTCAATAGTTGCATTTTCTACAGTTTAATTCCATTTATGACTTCTTTCAGTTCATAGGTTAGTTAGAGGAAAAATATCATTATCAGGTTGTGCGCATGTGTATGGGCCTCATCTCCTCCCTCTAGGACCATGACTTGAGGAAGAGACCCTTCAGCAACCCCAAAAACACAGCCTCTGGTTCTCGCATGAGCTATGGTATTTGTTGTTTGATGCAATTGTTTGTTCACCTTCACTGGTTTTCTCTGTCATTTTCATTTGAAACTGCATTCACCATGTTCCTCCTACATTGCTTCTTTGTTGTCTAATCATCAACAAACCTTCACAATCACCATCTAATTTACTATTTTCTCCAACTTCTGCCTCGCATGGAGTCCACCACTTGCTTTATGAGCTTTAAGTCCCCACCATTGATTTGCCTCACCTGATTCGACGGCTATCACTTCACCTCCACACCCTTAGGCACTTTAAACCCCCACCATCAATCTGCCTTGCCTGATCCGACAATTTTCGTTTCACCCAATCACCAACTAGCTTGGTCGATCTACACCGTTGATCATCCCTGCCTAATCCAACGACTATCGCGCAATCTCGTGCGGATTAGTTGATCCAGGTGGATATTGGTGGCCACCTGCCAAGTCCATCTGGACCCCCACCATTTTCTTTCTCAGCATTTTCAGTTTCCTTAATTGTAGCACAACTTACTATTTTTAGCAGTTTTTCGGGTCCTGAACTTCCGGAGCCGTTTTGAGGCCCTAAACGACGTTTTTTGGGGAATCCAGGGCAACATGGGTCCATGGAATGGACTGATGTTGCCCATTCCAACAATGGTATTTCTCGGATAGATCTTTCTAACGAGCTATCATATGCGTCAAACGGAGATCGTATGCCAAAGTTACGACCCCGGGAAATTGATGTACCAATTTACCCAAAACGGGGCCCACAATTTGGCGTTTCATCTTCTAAGGGTCGGTTTTGGAATGTGAAGGGTTTTCCATTGTTTCTCAATAATAAATAGGCCTTCGAGCCTCATTGTAACACAAGTTCGGAACAGTTCAGAGACATGTAGCCGCACATCTCTTCTCAGAGATAAGCTACCATCGTCCTAGCTGGTTTATTTCCAATTCTGGCTGTAAGCATATTTCGGTATTTTCCATTAATGAAATAAAGTGTTATTTCCGCTGCATCTCTTTATTTATGGTTATCACATCTCTGTATTTATGGTTATCTCTGTAATCTATTGCGTTCCTGTTTAAATCCGGATCACTTATTGTTGTGTGTTAGCTACCAGAACCAGACATTTCTCTTTGAGATCAACCCGATTTGGCCCTTGTGTATTTAGATCCATGTATTTTCTTAAGTTTACCTTGATGAATGACTATTGAACCAAGCCCCCCTGAATTATATTTTTCCAATCACTTAACAATATGGAGTGCAACATAAATCCCTCAGATAATCTTCAAATGAACTCCTCCCTTAAGATGTCCTAGGCACTAGTCTCCAATCAACGCAGAGGTTGTCTCTACCAGACTTCTATACATTCGGAAGCACTTGTATGATAGGTGATACAAAAAGATACAACAACGCACATGTCCACACCAGACCACACCACCCACTCTCAAAGTTGACACTGGAAATATTGAAGTTGATCCAAGTCTGCCATAATCGCCTCATGCTTCTCCTCGAAAATTCACTCATAATCTCCCAACTACATTTTCACAGACATGTGTGATTAACCTTTGGTGGTGCAAGAGGGATTGTTCCTCTTCCTCGGAGGTGGCCGACTTTCACGATGGGGTCCCTACAAGCTCCTGATTTCCTCTAATCTCAACCCCACCTCCTCTTGCTTTCAGTATCAGCGTCAATGTTTTGTTTTGCAGCCGACCCCCTTTCAGCTTCACCCAAGTGTGAGCTATGTCATATTCCATGTGCGCGCCGCAACACAAAACCTCTCCAACTCCTTGGTCCCTTTCTCCCTCACAACACTAGCAACACCACAACACCATTGCACCGTAAAATTCCAAACACCAACAATAACACCACCACAACTTTAGAAACACCGTAACACCACTGCACCACAACACCACTACATCACAACATGTCCAACGCCAACAAAACCACAACACTAACACCACTGCAACACTAGAAACATTGGAGCACCACAACACTAGCAACATATCCATAGAAAAGATAAAATCTTACCCTCGGGTTCGATGACCTTCACTTTTAGTCCCTCTTCCCTCTTTGTATCGGTCGTCCTACCTTAGTTCAACCTCCGTAAATAACACCTTCCTGAGTTGAGGCGCTTGAGTGTGCTAACCCACCCAGGAATGTGCGCTTCTACACCCTTAAATGGAAGAGCCAACTAACACCACAAGCATAGAACATCGAGAGGCAATTTGGGTAAGAATTTCCCCAAATCCCTTTGAAATTCCATGCAACGCCTCTAGCATCAATAAGAATGTAGCCAAAAATAGAAAAAAATTTGATCAAGATAGCAAAGGAGGGTTGCTAATGGGTTGAGTTTCGGAAGCTCGCCTGATTAGGAGAGCGCCACTAAGAAATTCAAAGGATATACAAGAATAGAGTACTAACGACTCCCTCTTACAGCCAGAAACCACCTCCGACATCATCCAAAGAGCAACAAGTTTCCTTATCCCCCCTCCAAAAATCATCATCATGGCATTGCTCGAAGTCGCATGCCCTGAACTTTCATCGTCAAAGTATCATAATCATTCCCATCGAAATTCTTAGACTGTCGATTTCCCATCAGTGTCAAGTTAAATGCATATGAGTGCAACCAATTGGGTTCACATGGATTGGTTGTGGTGTACCCTGCCACGCATACCTCCTGCATGTCATGTGCATGGAAAATCTGGGGGGAGGCCAGACTCAACCTCCACTATCCTCGATTTTTCCACCCCCATCGGGGTCGGAAGATTTTAATTTTGAATTACATTAAATAAGAATAAGCAATATTGCTACTAATTTTTCTTGTTACATAATAAAAAAATTATTTGAAAGTAAATAATATTTATGAGAAATTTAATATATTATTCCATCAGATTAAATTTATACAAATAAAGTAAAAAGTAGAAATTAATATTAATCCATTTACAATTTAATTTATTGGTTTTATAGCATTGGGTTTAATATTAGGATTTATAATATTGGGTGTTTATTATAGGGTGCTTAATATATATGATTTACAATTATATTAGGGTATAATATAAAGGCTTGTAATGTCAGGGTTTAATATATAGAGTTTATAATATAATATTAATAGTTGACAATGGTCAAATTTGGTCAACATCACAATGTGACATTACAAAACTAGTAAACCATATTTACTAATGTGGATGAAGACGTTTGACTATGATTTAAACTTCAACCAAACTTAATCCCCTATGAATATTATTTATTAATATTAATAATAAAATATGTTGTGACATCAAAATGGTACATAAATCTATCCAATGTTGCAATGTGACAAATATTGTCACATTGTTACATTACATTGCAATTTCTCCAATGTTTCAGTGTGAAATTATAAAATTATTCAAGCACATTTACTATTTCCATTGCGCATGTATTTGATATATGCCAATGATCATATATGAACTACAATCACTAATGTGGTTGTGCTATGATTTATAACATTTGGGTTTAATAATAAGAGGATTTTTAATATTTGGGTATAGTATTAGGGCTTTTAATATTTTTGTCTGATTTTTTTAGAGATAGGACAATGTATTATTACATTAAAATCATCATCTATTTCTTCGTGTATTATGTTATTCTATATTTATGTTTTTTCATCTTAATTTTTTATTAAACTTGGTAGCAATATAGTAATGGATCTGTCTATTGATATTGATGAGTACATTCAAAAAATAAATACTTATTTTTTAATATTATTAAAAATATCATTTTTCAAACATTTAGCTAGACCATAATTTGAAAGTCTTATTGTAGCTTTTGTAGAATACAATGTTATGTGGATCATTGCCTCACAAATTTTCTACCATAACTTTTAGATAATATTGTCATATTCATGTCATGATTTTTAAATATTCGTGTAGTGATGTTTTATTGTTACTACATAAGTAACAATCAAAATTAAAATCCTTGAAAATAACTCATACAAAAGTAAATAACATATTACCATCAATTATACCCACTATAATTTAAACAAATTTTTACATTAAAAAATAAATAAAAATGTAACTATACATAATTAATAAAATTACTCCCACTAATATTTATATTTATATATTACAATACAAAATATTATTTATACACTTTTTAATAATCATTATGATCTGTTTATATATTACAATACCATATATTTATTTTATACGCTTTTTAAATAATCATATGATATAGTTATGGTATTTATTTAATTAAATTATAAAACGCATAGCATAAATTATTTTAATTCATAACCAACCATATGATTTTAAAATCACCTTAGATTTTAAATTCCCTTAATTAAACTTTAAAAATTTAATAAAAAATTTAAATTTAATAATAATAAATTAAAAAAAAAAAAAAAAAAAAAAAAAAAAAAAAAAAAAATAATAATAATTCTTTAATTTTAGAATTCACCTTAGGTATGTTAAGATAATTTTAAAGTTTACAATTGATTTATTCTATGTATGCTCCATGCATAATGATTTGAAACATAAAACTGGATCTGTTTAATACTATTATATATTCACAATCCAATGCAAAACTATTTTAATTATTGTGAGCCTTTATATGACATCAAGTTATTCTAATTTTCATGTTCATTTATATTTCTTCATAGCATACATAATGATTTGAAACATAAAAATGGATCCGTTTAATATTATTATATATTCACAATCCAATGCAAAACTATTTTAATTATTGTGAACCTTTATATGACATCAAGTTGTTCAAATTTTCATATTTTCATGTTCATTTATTTTTCTTCATTATAATAATAGCTGCAAAATCTAAAACCATGTTTGATTTTTAACCTTAAAAGATATCAAATTTTCCAAAAATCACTAAATAACCTTTATAGATTAGAAAGAAATATTATTCATCAGTTAATAATAAAAAAATCACTTAAAAAACAACATAAAAATGCACTCCATAGTTGATTTAAAAACCCTTATCTCCACATGTAAGTGTCCCAATCACTTTCGAAAACCTAATAGCTGATATAACAAATTTAGTCGGTCTTGTTTAAAACACCCTAAGTCATTAGGCAAATGCAATTTCTAATGGAAATGACTCCAACCACTTTCGAAAATTAATGAAAGAACGCAATATTAATATGAAGTTGTAGTTAATCCATTCCACTTGTGAAAATATTTTGAGAATTAATCATGCCTTAGGTCTTTCAACAATTCCATCAAATGGATACTTAGTTCTATATTTCCATTTACATTTAATGATTATTTTTCTGTTTGAAAGAGGTACCATATCCAAATATCATTTTTGTTTAAGGAATTATATTTGTTAATCATTATTGTGACCTAAGTTAGATAGATAAAACTTTTGCAAATTTTTTTAAATCATGAGTCTCAAAATTAAGAAAAATTAAAGGAGGCTTATAGAACTATAAATGTGTATGACATTGGTATGTAGGATTCTGAATAAATCACTAGTTTCTTTTCAGGGTGTATAGGCTTATTTAGGAATTGGTTTTGTTGGTGTAGGTTCATGTTTAACGAACCTGATTAGACGAAGATGGAGGTGGATTTTTATCCTCTTTCCATCTTCAACATATCCAAAAATAATGCACTTCCAGCTTTTAGGCTATAATGTTATTTTGTGTGAACAAATATGAGTTCATGTTTCACCACCAAACATATGGAAGTGTCTAACATGTAGCTTTATTTTACTCCATGCTTCTTATGGTGTTATATTTTTTAAATCATTTATGTTATTACAATTAATTATGTGAATGGAACAGTTTGCATGGGGCAGTTCAAGTGGCAATGGCCGTGGAAATGAAGTCTCACCGAATCAGAGATCTTGGGTTAGATTCTTGTGCTACTCTCCCTGGAAATGGGGTGAATAATGGACATGTAAAAACTCAAAAATGAGAAGGTCATACCAAGCTTACAAAAAGAAAAAAGATTTATGTGAAAGGAACAATTAATGATTTCTTCCTAAAAATTAGGACATGATCCCTTATATTAAATCATATAATATTTCATTTCCTTTAATGTGTGATTCTTTCTCTCAACAACCTCGTTTTGGGGTATACGAAATACTATGTTGCATTTGAACACCCTATAGTGTAGTAAAGTATAAATTTATCATCAACATATTCACCTCCATTATATGTTCTTAACTTGTGTAGTAATGTCTAAATTGTTTTTATACAAGAGCCTTGTAGACTAAAAAAATATCAAAAACTTCACTTTTAATTTTTAAGGAATAAAACCCAAGTGCAACTAGAGAAATCATCAATGAAATTTAATAAGTACATGAACCTAGAGAAAGAAGGAGAAGAAGTGGATCACAAAAATTACCATGAAAAAGTTGCAATGAGGTTAAACAAAAAAATCAACCTACTCAGGAATCTCAACCAAAATCATAAAATCAGGGAGGGGGCATGACTGAATGTTGTCAAAATATTAAGTTCCCTTGTAAAATTTGTCAAGGTGAATATCTAACTCACAAGTTCCCTCGAATGGATGAAGTTCATATGCTTCTTGCACCACCACAATCTACTCATCAGCCTGTTGTTTTAACTCATCCATTTCCAGCACAACCTCCTCCACCTTGACAAGGGGGAAATGAGGGGTCATTTTTCAATCCTCCAAACAATTCGTTCATCTATATGTGCAAAAATAATGTTAATGTGACCATGCAATATAAATCGTATGATATTCTTGATTTAAGTTCTTCCCCTAAGGACTCACTCACTCAACCTACTTCCACTAGACCTCTCACGTTACATAAGCCTTTCGAACCTATTTATCGCCCCGCTATGGCTATCATTTGTAAGACAACACACAACCCCTCTACCCGGGCTGCTCAACACTATAGTGTTGTTGAACATATTTCCCAGACTCCCTGTTGCATGTCTAACCTAGAGGTTTTGTAAAGCTATCCTCTGAAGCACAAGGCCTTGTTGTCTATGATATCTAGAGTAGAACCCTATAACTCAAACCTAATCACATTTAATGTTGACAAAGGCGCCATTCGACTTTCCCACCAAATCAGATTCCATATTACTGTGCATTTTTTTCACAAAAATGTTCATCGCACTTTGGTGGATGAAGGTTCTTCCACTTGTGTCATGTTAACATCTTGCTAGAAAGATCTCGTCTCTTTACTGATCTCTAAGTCTAATAAAACTCTACAAGCATTTGATGGACATAATTTTGTACCTAAGGGGGTTCTTCCCAAGTTTACCATTGATATAGGAGGTAAAATGGTTTATGTCTATGTTGAAGTCATCGACACCACTTTGGATTATAGCCTACTCCTTGGCCATAGTTGGTTCTATTCCATGATTACATTTGTCTCATCTATATTTTATGTCCTTTTCTTTCCTCGTGATGGAAAGATTGTCACCACTAACCAAGTTGGTTATTTTGTGCCATCAACCCTCTTACACACCATTGTGTGGGTGAAATCCCTAAGAGAAAAAAATCCTTAGAGATGGTTCTTAGCCGGTTGCTAGTGGCCCCTTGTAGTCACCAACTAGCTTGTTGTGCCACTTCTCTACCACCTGAGCTAGCCATGTGGTCCCTCACCCATATGTCATGATGTATGTTTAAAGGTGGGCCTCCCAAACCTAAAGGTATGCCTTGTCATTTGGTAACTGAGTATTGTAGTTTTCTTATCATGGAAACTTATGGGCATGGATTGATGGGGGGATTCGATGAAAATAATGGGCTAGGTCTGTGCTCTTGTCCCGTAGACCCCTTTTGGATATTAACCTTGGATTCTAGTCTCATGGGATCTCTTTTACAGACCATTTGGTTTTAGGGATGGTATTTCATGGGAAACCTTGATTTTGGTTGCATGATCCCACTCCCTCATCCACATATATTTCCCCCTTTCCACTCATTATAACCCCATTCAACATTTCTCCCACATGGGTCCACATTCCTCCGCTAGGTCCACATAGGGTTAGCTCTTCCCTTCCCTTTGCCCACACCTTGGTTCGGGCATGTAACGATGCCCCAGAGGTTGATGTAGCTAAAAATAAAATAAAAAAATAATTGGTCACATTCAATAGGAAAAAGTACAAAAAAATGCAAAAGATGGTTGGGACAAACACATTTAGCACGTGGGAAAAATCCCATACATGAGCTCCACCCCATCATCAGGGCCATCACCCTAGTAACCTTAGGCTTTGTGATCCTACTTCATCATATAGGAACCGATGATTGTCCTAACCCCTGGTGGGAAATGAATTGCCCTACCTTAAAAGGGGTATCCACTACTATATCTCACACATCATGCTCTTACCCCTTGAGCCTCGAGTAGTTTATTAAAGAAAAATGATAAAAATGAAAAAGGCATATAAAGAAAGGTGGAAAAATCAAGGTCTGGGCACCTCATGTACCACAATTTCTCCCTCTTATACATTATATACCCAAGTGTGGGCTTCCCCTTTACTATCTACCCTTGTACCCCAACATGTGTCCCAGGGCTGCCTTTTTCATTCCCTACTCCATCCTTATCTTTATCACATGCCACCACTTTTTAAATGATGTACCTTGGACATTTTATCCCCTTTAGAAGTAGAAACTATCGAATGGGATACTTGGTTAACCCCATTTGAGGCTTAGAGACCTTAGAACCTTCCAAAGCCCATTATGGAAGGGCGGGCCATTATGAAGTCCCCACTCACGGTCCATGGTTTGTAAGCTCTTTTGCTCGATTTCCTTGATGACTTGGTGTACAAGAAGGCTAGGGGACACATTGGATCTTATACAGGATTGCAGGTGGTCTCCATATCAGGTTTGGTATCTGTATATAGGGTCCTAACCCTGCAGAGGGATACATTGGCACATGTAGGGCCTGTGTTGAGATAATTTGGCCTCCATGGCATTAGACAACACTCTATGGATCCCTAAAGATGTTCAAAGATTCCTTGAGATTCACCTATTGGACGAGGAAGATGCACCTGGTTCACTTTTTCCCAACCTTCCCAACAATTGTACCATGCACTTGGTAGATGACCCCAGACTTGTATGTTGATGTGGAATCATTTACACCATCATTTGAGCCCTTACAAATGGTCTATAGGCATCTTCGACTCACTTGGAGACCCATGAGGTCACTTGTGTGCCCTCGTCTATTACTTTTGGAAGTCCAACTCATCATTTTGGCACTTATGGACTTCATAAGGCCTCTTAGAGAGCCCAACGACATGAATTATTGGTTATTCAACCCCTTGGAAGGATTATTATTTTATTTATGAGCTAGTTTGTTGGGCTTGTCACCAATAGATAGTTATTTGCATATTATTTTAGTTGATGGGCTAATGTAGGCCCCAATTAGGTAATTTGAACTTCTAATGAATGTATAAATAGCAAATACATGAATTCATTTATCATCATCACTTGGATTGGATCATACCTTCTTATGAGGTTTTCGCTATCTTTTGAGGATGAGACTTTTTGGATAAATGGATGAATTTTGATGTTTGGTTATTCTTATTTGCCTTGGAGCTTCTATGATTGGCATATCTAGGTGATTGGATATATTCTTATTACATGTAAGTACTATGTTAATTCTCTTTTTGTTATAAGTATTTAGTCATCTGTTGATCCTTGCATTTGTAAAGACTTTTTTTGCTCTAATTTTGCTCTAATTTTGATATGATCTTGTTTCTGATCTCCTCAGGGAGGTCCTATATCTGTAAGTTTTGAGTTTCATATGCTCGCAAGGACGCTAGTTTTGGCCCTTGTTGTCTCTTATATGTACTCTTTATATTGACTCAATATAAATACTATGAAGATTTTTCTCTCTGAACCAAAAAAAAAAAAAAGTACTATGTTAATTCTATTTTTATTCTTTATGTTTCTACATTCATGATATTGGGAATTTTGTTATTCTAGGGTTAATCTGTTGCTTTTCTTGGAATGAAATTGTGGAAATTAAATCTCTAAATAATGTTATATCATGATTGAGCCATGTTTAAATAAATTAATGTTCCTGGAGACATCCTTGTCTTGACAAGTCACCAAGTATTCTTGAATGAAGTATTAATAACCTTGAAGCTACTTCATTAAGCCCTAATGCCCAATGAAGTTGTCTTTTAGGCCTCCTTGACAAGTGTAAATCAATCCAAACTCTAAATCTTCCATGACTCCATCTCTCCCAAAGGAAAAATCATTGGTTCTCCTTTGGTGATCACTTTAAAGCTTATTCCTTTCACCTTCCCCTCTTTTTCTAGGCCTAGCCTACATAGGTCACCTAGGGCATCAATTATCTCACAATATAGTTGTCCAAGTACTTCTATTTTTGGTCCACAAATATGTTGGTGTTTCCTCAAGAATCCCTCCAAATTTCATGAGATTTCAGCGGTGGGATCTTGAGATATCACAAGCCCTAACTCAAAGACCAATTCTTGCTCTTAGTTCCCCTTAGGCTAGAAACCTCACTAGGATCCTTGCATTTCCTTTCATTGAAAATTCATTCCTTAATTCCTTCCCCTCTCTAATTAGTTCAAGGTTATCATTGGTTGCTAGATGATATCCCCTTGACCTAACCTTAGATCCACCTAGTTATGTGTGGTGCCATGCATTATCAAGGTTAATTCTTCAAAGATCACATGGAACCAAAGTTTCCAAAAGAATTATAGGGCTTAGGGATATCCTTTATAAGACACATACTCAAAACATAACCCTTGAAATTCTCCCCAAACCTTTCCTAGAGATCCTTCCATCTTGTCTTCCAAGACAAGCAAGCCACAATCTTGAGTCTCTCTTATGAATAGGCTTCTAAGATCACCCTTCATCCTATATTTTTATCTATTCATATTTTTTATCCTTATCGTACCGGTTCTCCTCCCATAGATGAAATTTCGTAGATATTAGGGAAATTTAGCTAAGGTGACAGTGGGATATTGATCCATTATTTCCCTTAACCTAGAAATTGTCCCTTTAGGATTCCCTCGTAGGACCTCTGCTAGTTTGAGCGTTAACATGCCCAAATTTACACTTCAGGGAACTCAATACCACTTGTGAGAGATAACCTTGGTCGGTATCAAAGTGTTGGTGTGGGCTTGCTCAAATCTCATCTTTTATTGGTATCTTTTCTCAATTACCACCACCTGACATTCCTTCACCTTCTTCTAAAGCTCCTATGCATATGATCTCTCCCGACACCTATGAACCCCATAAACCTCCTAATCCTTGCATGGTGTCTGATGATCCTATGGAATTTGATCAAGATAGTGAGCATCCTCTACCACCTGTTGTGGAAGAGATTGCCTCTTTAGTAGCCCCGTCAATACTGCCTGACATTGGTCAGAAAATCCATCACAATATGGACTATGACCAAGATCCTTTTCCCACACAGCTCATCATTACACCTGTTTCACATGACTCCCTCGATGACACCCCCCCCCCCCCAACTAGTCAACTTGGAGGTCATGTATCTACCCACTAATAATCTTAGGGACATTATGTGTCTTTGTGCATCTAGTCTCCCTAATGTGGAACAAGTAGAGCTTGGCAAAATAAATCTTGAAATGATTGAGGGGGAATATCTTTGGCCCTCCTTGGAAGTGTTTCCAGGAAAACTGGTGTCTTTTTTATCTGCTAGCCCTCTAGGATTGGCAGCTATCCTAGAAACAAACAATCAAATCAATTTGGGATTTCCTCTATGTATGATAGATAAGAGAGAGGCAAAGGAACCAACCTGGATCTTCCGCTTGACTCTTTGCTTGATCTCTCTCCCCCTTGACAGAGCTTGCAACTTCTCTCCTACTTATCCCACTTAGAGAATACCTGTAGAGACAAAGTAACAAAACACCATCAAAGCATCTTGATCTATTATATCATAAGCATTGCAAAATCAGAAATACAATGAACATACAATGGCATTTACAAATAACAACATTCATAAATACATGATTGTATGGAGGAAAACTCAAAGAACTTTATTAAAATAGAAGGGAGAATTACAACCTAGCTATCTGATCCAGCATCATCCTCCCAACATCGAAGCCCTCTTCACTTCATGAAAAGCAAGATCACATCAACAACACAATGCTCTTTCTCAACCACAAACTATCAACACTTCCTTTCAAATTACAAAATTCCATCCTCTAGATCTCTCAGATGAGGGATCCATTTATAGATGTGTGCAAGGGCGTGAGTCATCTCTGGGTTTTTGATTAGTGTCATTCCACTTGTTGTTTTTGGTTCCACTTGGAGATTTCTTGGATCTCTTACTCATCCCTGGGTGAATTTAGAGAGGCAAGTGTCATAAGAGAAGTTTCTAGAAGATTCCATGAGCATCCACTTAGCAAATTGTCTCGAACATTTGTCCATCCTCACTCATCGCACCCTATAGAAGGCCTTTTCAATATGCATTGCACCTGGCTAGTGTAGGAGTCTGTATGCATTGCACCCTAACAGTGGAGCAGTCAGTATGGTCCTATTTTGACAAGTTCTGGATGGTTTTTCAGATGGAACTTTTGGGGAATGATGTAATCAGTTGACCATGATCCTTTAGGGTATGAAACAACACTTTTAGGGTTTAAAGATCCCTAGTTTATCGACATATAAGATTGGGGTTGAATTGCCCAAATATTTCTATAACAAGAAGAGCCACCAATGGATTGAGTCAAGTATTAGGCTTCTACTACCTAACTTGCCAATAAATTACCCAATTCATTACCACCTATCGACAAACATATAGTACCCTATTTATGTCTTGATCCTCCTTTATTTCCTTGGGCTTATTATGAGAGCTCTAATATGTCAAAATGTCCCTGGCATGGTCAACTTTTTTGGACTATATGCTATAAGTGTAACAATTTCAGTCATAAGGCAAAAGACTACAAGCTTGAAAATGATCCAATCATAAAGACATAGAAGCTAATTATGAAATGGGAAAAGAAAAATAAGGAAGATTGCAATATAGCATTGATCATTGAAGACAACGAAGATTGAATGGTACATAGATAGTGGATGTTCAACACATATGACAAGAGATCAAAATAAAATTGTCATCCTAAAAATAAAAAGTGATAATGTTGTGTTTGGAGATAGCTCCTTCATAAAGATACTTGGAAAAGTTGTATTAAATCTTGGAAGTGAACATGTAAAGGCACAAAATGTTTTACTGGTTAAGGATTTGAAGCAAAATATTCTTAGTATCAACTAAATGTGTGAGCAAGGTAATAATATCTTGTTTGGTTCCCAGAAATGTGAAATCAGAGAAGAAGGCTCAGGAAGATTGGATGCAACAACTAGAAGAAAGCAAAACATGTATACATTCTAGACCAATCAGAGCAAAAGAATATTACATCCAAGCAAAAGAGTTTTGAGAAAAATAAAGAAGGAAAGAATAAGAAGATAGTAATGTTGAGTTCCATATACTCAGGGGAGTATCCTAAAATAAACAACTCACCATTTCCTATTGACGTCAAATGGTTAGAAAGGAAGTGAAACATGGAGACAAAGGAAGCGAAGCATGGATATTTGGGGAGCATGATGAAACTGGGAGAATGAGTGTTGACATCAATGAAAAAGGGGGAGATTGCTGGAAGAAATTTCCATTGATGTCAAAGGGTGAAAGGGTCCACACTTGTTTGGTGATATGTGTGCACAAGTTAGTGAATTTGGATGCAATAACTATTTAGATTGGTAGCCATTATCACACTATTTCGTTTGATATGCAGTACGCCTTTGTGGGTCCTCTTGGTTGGAGAGATATTCAAGTTTGAATTTTGGTGCCCCAAATGGATGGGTATGTCACCAACACTTGCCGAACAAATTCACAGCCTTAATATTTCTTTTTTTCTCCTAAATTAAGGTAACAAATTACAATTCAAATTGGGCACAGTCCTTTTTCCATGTCTTCCTTGAAACATGAATCTTGAAAGAAAAAAAAAAGTAACGATGCTTTAAGCCTCCTTTGTTGGTCGTATTGTTAGAGGATTACTGCATATCAAAATTTGTATATTGTTAAAGGATTTATTACATGTCAAAACCATATATATATCATCTTTGTTGCAATAAAAAATCACAAGATATCAAACATTGAATCATAAAAATAAGTCTTATGATCTAATGTAGGTTGAGCCTGCAATAAAACATCTTATGAAGGCCAAAGTTGGGATAGATTTTTAGACACGTTTGTGGCCCTCATGTAGAGTTACTTGTTAGAGAAAATCCCTAATCCTAAGGCTAAATCAAATCTTGTTCGGAGGCTCTTTCTCATCTAAGTCTAAGGGTGTTCAATTTCTTGAGGAAGGTTGGCGAGTTTATGTGGCAAATTGTAGGCTTGATCTAAGGTTATTCTTGACATAAAAATCTATCCTTCCAATGTGATAAGGCTGAGACCTTGAAGTCTATTTTTGAGGCCTCTTTTTGTCATTTTTGTGGTAGCAGTTTCATCCTTCCTTAAGATCATCTTCAGACCCCTTTTAGAAGGCTAATATGTATTTGCTTAAGGTATATGGAAACATTATGAGGTAATTGAACTGAGGCAATGATCATAATTTGATATAGTCTGAGATAATTTGAACCTATGGCTAATATGAAGTTGTGACATAGATCTCAATTCTGAGGCAAAATTTGGAGTCTTGAGTTTGAGATAGTATGAGGCATAGATCTAAATTTCTGAGACAGACTGAGGTTCTCCTAAGGTAGACCTATTCCTATCCTAATACATGTTTTTCATAGACTTGTGTCAAGGCATTACTAGAACCAAATATGGGTTCTCCTCATTATTAATTGAATAATATGTTAAGACTTGCTTAAGAAGCTATAATAGGAGTATGAATTGAATTCTTGAACTATACATTGTTAAGATAAGTCAAAGTTGTAATAGTATATACATTTGAAAATTAAGGAGCGTATCTAAAGAAAATATGATAGTGTTTAAATGCTTGTGTAACTAGGTCATTATCCATGGTATAGGAGCCCAAGAGTCTTCATATGTATCTTTTATTGTTAAGGGTGGCAGGATGGCACTAGGGAATGAATTTGTAGCTTCCTTCAAGAGGTTGTCACTTCCTTCCAATGGGAGCTAGTAAACTTGGGGTTATATCCCTTCAAGTTGTAATTGGTAAACCAGAAGTTGTAGCTTCCCTCAAATATAAATAAATTTTGTGTGTGTGTGTGTGCGTGCATTGTGTTCTTTTGATGTGATGTTATTGGTTAATTATTTTGATACTAAATTGGAAGACAAAGTAAAATATTGATTCATCCCCCTTTAGTATTTCCATCAATTATATATGTAGCTCATAAAGTTATGGAGCCATCATCTTATAGGGTGTCTTGGATATTTGATCCACATTAGGTTTTAGGTTGATTTTGTAATTGATCTCTCTCTCTCTCTCTCTCTCTCTCTCTCTCTCTCTCTCTTAGTGGGTAATCTTGGAAACTACTTTGGGAAAACATCCTCAAATTCTAAAAAAATTGGTTGTTGGTCCAAGCAGGGTTCATTCTCATCACTTATGGTATCGAACACATAATATGAAACCTTTTCATGAGGTAGTATTTTACCTTCATCATGGATATGAATTGTAGGGACACTCCTCTATTGATAGTAGAGATCTCAACTAACCTACCTTCATCATCTAAAAAGATTACCTTCTTTTTGAAACGCTCTACAAAAGCTCAATGAGCCTCTATCCATACCATCTTGATGATTACATCGTACATATCTAGTGCAATGATGTGTGCCTTCAACTTAGTTTTACACACCTTGAGTTGTACCTAACATTGGTCAACCCTACGTCCTGTTTCTTGTTTCATCCCATAAGAAGTTTTGACTTGTTTAAATTTAGTGTGTTCATAGGATGCCAACCCACATTTCTCTAATGCAAATGGTAAAATAAAACTATATGTAGCACCATAGTCAAACATAATTTTAACTTTTACATGATTTGTCATACATGAGGTTTCTACCATGGTGGCTTGGTGTTTAGCTTGGTGGTATCAACCACTGCTTAAATATAGTGGTGGTTTCCTACTCCTCCCATTGGTGCTTTTCCTTCTCTACGAGTGTTACCAAGTCGCAACATTTGGAAACCACAATGGTGGTGAGCTCCCCATGTCCTCAACAAGTGATGCATGGTATAATCTAAATATAATGATATGGGGTCCTCTGGGATGGTCTCCTTACATTGATACCCTTTCCCCTCATTGCAGCTCCACACATCTATCCTCAAACTACACGAGTTCCTAAATTTGTTAGCGAAGCTACATTAGAAGCCATTGAAATTATGCTACCACTGTTCTTGGTGCAACCCTCTTTCCATATGTCCTTCCCCTAGAGAAGGTTTGAGGGGCCTTCCCCAAAAACCTAGGCCACTATAGAAAAATGACTTTGTTTCCCCCTTTCAATTCCAAGATCTCTTCTACATAGTGAATATTTTTAATGACTTTCACAATTGAGGATGGTTTCCACATTCGAACCTTTCCCTAATATTAGGGTTCAATCAATAAATGAAGTGATCTTCATAGTGTTGATTAGTTTCCATGTAGGAGACATACTTAACCAAATCCATGCATTCGATCTCATATTCCTCAACCATGTGACTTCCTTGTATCAAATCATGGATGACTACTATTTGTTGTTCTCCACAATATGTTAGCATGTGCTTCTTCCTAAACATTTTCTCAAATAACTCCTAGGTGATAGTATTAAGAGTGAGGTGTAGTTCACTCCAAGTTACCCCACTAATTCAAGGCACTATATTCGAGAATAATTATTGTTATCTTAGTGTTTTAATTGGAAGTATACTCTTAGTGTGAAACATCTTGTCAATCCTTCCAATCAAGCTTCCACTCACTCACTTGCACAACCTCCAGCAGATTCTAGGAGCTTAATATTTTTTATTTCCCTAGTAATGTCCTCCGTTGGAGGTCCTTTATCAAATTCCATAAATCCTTTGGCTTTCCAACCCCTAATGGAGGGTAATCTACTTCCACCTCAATTTTTTGGTGCCATCTTAAAGTATCATTAATTTTCTTTAGGGAGAGGAAGATGAGAGCTAGCTCTAGTGATGGAAATGGGGGTTCTAGAGGAGGTGATTCTTGTGATGACCCTCCCCACCCTTGATTCCCTTGCATCCTCACCATTTTTAACCGATCAAATGTAACACCCTCCTCCCACATTTACCTAATATAATTGGTTCATAGAGGTAAACATGTGACGAAGAGTTACTATGATATAATTCAACTCTCTAATTGTAGTTAACAATGTGGAATGAAAGAAACAACATCTTATAGACCTCCCTCAGGTGCTATAGGACACCCAAGAGCTAACCTACCACTCCGGGTGCCCAACCGCTGAGTTAACCTATCCTTTCAATGAATTAAACCCCAGTCACTCCCATGTCATGGGCATGCATGAGACTGGGACCCTCCAGTTGCTCATACAATTCCTGAAAGAGAGAGACTGCAATGTTTTTTAGCAAGTTTTGTGCTAGATATTGTGAGATTTAAGCCACTTTTTCAGGCCTAGACTCCAAACTATCGCTAAGAACTTGATGAGACTTTCCAAGACAATAAATGACACCAAGAAAAATCCTCGAACACAAAACTTGATCAAGGACTTGACCTAACCAAGCCTAACCATGACATACATTTCATCGAACAAATTGTGTTCATGTAATGCATAAGTCATAACAACATATCTGATCATCGGGGTCTCATACTTATCAGAGATTCGTAAGGATATTGATTTTTCATTCATTTATCAACCAAAACATGATGAGATCCATACATTATAATTATCATAAAATATGCTCATAACCAATGTATAACCAATACAAATAACAAGGATACAACAACCATAGAATCCACATATAAACCAGTGTGTTTACACATGCAATACCAACGAGAAGAAACTCTTATTAATGAATGCATAATACGACCATGTTTGGGACTTCCACATACCACTCAACCATAGATTGGTTGAACCAAATCTTTCTTTCAACCAATCACCCCTGTTCCATATTCTAAGCATGATGTGGTTCTCAAACCAACAAAATCAACCATGGATTCCCGAGGCTAAACAACCTCACCCTTATCAATAGAATCAGGCTTTACTACAATCCTCACCAGATCAATATGCCCTAAATAATAAATACATAATACCAGGATTTACTGTAATCCCCATCAGATCACTAGGACATAAACAATAAACACATAATATCAAGCTTTATCGTAATCCCCACCAGATCACTGGGCCATAAACAAGCATGGATGCCACTGAATTTCTCCACCTACATCGTGAGGAATTTTCCCGTCTCCTAGTCTCTAGGATTTACCACAATCCACATTTTAATTCAAGAATCACTAAGCCATAATTGAGACACTAGTCTCTGGGCTTTACCATAATCCACACTAGATCACTAGGCCTTAATTGAGATTACACCCTCTTGGATTTATCGTATATCCCATCCCAGGCTTCCAAGGCCTGATGGAGAGCACCCACCTCTAGGCTTTTCCATATATCTTGCCATCCACCAGTCAAGGATTCCTAGGCACACAATACCTGGCTTTACCGCAACCCATATTCATGTTCAAGGGTTACTAGGCCAGTGGCTTTACTATGATCCTCATTCCAGTTTAGGGATCACTAGGCCATGTGTTCTTTTCTTTCAGAGATCCACCTCGTTAGTTTTGAATCCATCCGGCAATATAGCTCAACCAAAACATGAGAACCTATCACACCATGGTTATCCAGAAATGGAAAGGCTAAGCTGAAAACATTCTCACAGTTGGAAAAACACATGTCAATGATAGCAAGAGAACCAAGAACACACATGCATAATAATGTATGCCAGATCTAGTAAGGAAATCATACATGCAACTCGATACCTACAAATAATCCTAATATGTCTGCTTGATCCTGCTCTTACTTGCTTGATCTTTTCTTCCTCTTTCATTCTTTATTTTTCTTGATCCAATGTTGAAGTGCTCCAAGAAGAGTGGTGAATAGAGAGATATCTCCAAAACTGAAGTGAAAAAGTCTATGAATTGATCCTCAGAAGCCGTTTTATCAATGAGGCCTCTATTTTCTTCAATTTCCTTTATTTTCCATCATTTTCCGCCTCACATGCATCCCATGACATTCCACCTTGCTTTTCTCTTGATTACTTTTATTTTCATAAATAATTTCCAAAAATTCCATTTTGCCTTTCCAAATTATTTGCTATTTCATTTTCCATTTTCCTTTATCCATAATAACTGAAATGAACACCCACTAGGATGTTTTTCCCACCATTCAACTTGGAATATGTGTCCCATGACCTTGGTATTATTTTTGCCTTTATTAACTTTTACATGGAATTTTAACTAGGGTTGTTACAGAACCCTCCCCCTTGGGGGAACATCATCCTCAGCGTTCAATGACACCTACAACTAGAAAAACCATTGAAAAAAAAAAAATACTGCCTATGGAGATTGATAACATAGCTCATTGCAATATTTATAATGACCATTGCTGAAGCAAGACACACTTACAGTTTATTAAAGCTTTATAACATATATCATTACGATATTTAAAATAACAACTACATATACTCATGCACATTTTTTTCAACCAACAAATAACCATATTGCCTATGGAGTTTTGTAACACAAGTCGGTACAGTATTTACAGTAATATACACATATACACATTTGCACATTTTCTCAACCAAAAAATAAAAGGATACGATACCCATATCAGAAACAAGGGAATCCATAGGCTTACACCTCCACCCTCAAAAGTAGTACCAATATTCACCTCCTTCCTAGGAATTAAAGAACCCACTGCCAAAGTCAAAGTTGCATTCAATGTCCAATGCTACAATCCTACATTGTTGTCCTCTCAATGAACAGTTACTGACTCATTATTCCAAGGCACACTCCCAATGTGCATCTAATTCTATCTGGAAATGATAATGACCAAAACAAATCCATCCCCAGACTTCCCTTCTCTGCTACGCAGTCCATCGAGAAATCTGGTCACCCGCTTCAGTGCAGTCACTCACCTTCCAAGTTCCCTGACATCCCCTATCCTAGGCGATCCATCTCTTGGCAAGGCTTCCTTGCATCGGAAGGTCAACAACCAAGGCATATACTTGCCTCAGAACCATCATATTAATCATAGCTTGCTCATGGAAATTAATGGATGCTATTGGGCACTAATGTCCCACAATGGCCCTACTCCTAAATTTCTTTACCAACATATTATTGTCTATTCGAATTCATTTTGTTGTTGCTGTTAATCCTTGTAGTCAGTTTCAACCACCCAACTAGGAATTTTTGTGCTTCATATACCAAGCAGATAACTTCGATTAGATTTAAAATAAATTGAAATAAATTCACATCATACCTCATTGTTAGCTCATCAATAAGGTACAATTGCAATTCTTTTTACTTCTTGTCACAACAAGTAAAACCAGAATATTTGATCAAATCATTATATATAAACTTATCACATTTGGTTAGCTCAAAAACAGAACCATCACATATCAAAATCATGAATCACATGCAATCATCGTAAACCAAAATCATAGATAACATGAATAATAAAACTAGAATAAAATACTGATACTTATCCCTTAATCAATCCTTAGCTTCTACCTTTATCCTTTGTTCTTTTTGTATGCACACCGGATCGATTGCCTCACCCAACAACACCCAGTGCCTTTTTGTTTACTCAATCATGTACACATACACAATGTACATCACAACACATACACCTACACTCGGAGTACAACACAACACATACACCTACACCCGATGTACAACACCACACATGCATCTATACCCAATGTAAAACACCACACAATACATGTACCTACACCTAGAATACAACACAACATAATACATGTACTACACAAAGGACAACACAATGAATACACATGTCATGATACCACAACTACACAATACACATACATAGTACTGCATGTACACAAAATAACATGTATAACATGCACAAAATATCACATGTGCAACATGTACACATTACCACTTGTGCACAACACCACCTGCACAACATGTACACAACACCACATGTATATAGCACCACTTGCACAATGTGTACATAGCACCGCACGTAAACAACACCACATGCATGACACGTACACAACACCACATGCACATCATGTACACAACACCACCTGTGCACAACACCCCATGTACAACATGTACACGACACCACATGCACACAACACCAATTGTACAATCATAAACACAACACCACATGTGCATAGCACCATATGCACAACATGGACACCATGTCATATGTACATAGCATTGCCTATGCAACATGCACAAAGCACAACATGTACACAACATCACATATCCAACATGTGCACATCACCATATGTACATATCACCACATATACAACATGTGCACAACACCATTATACATAGCACTGCATAAACAACATGTACACAACACCATATATACATAACACTACATGTGCACAACATCATAGATGCAACATGTACAACATATACAACATATGCATAACAATAGTACCGCACTGTCTCTACCAGGCAACCTTGTTTCAAGTACCTTTCCACCATTCATGGTTGTCCCAGCATGCCATAGATTACACTACTTTCATTCTGCTACTGTATACATCAACATTACCTTTCCATAATATAAACATAGGCATAGTACAAGCATATAATATCAATTCATATCCACATGATACTGACCTCATATATATGTCAGGGCAACTTTGCCCACTTGATTCCTCATAACTAGTAACCTCTTCATGCCATTTACCTTCATAAGCAATCATTCCTCCTAGCAACCTTGTCAGACATTAACATACATACATACACATAAACATTAATACAAAATAATCATGATCTTGTCAGACAATGACGTATATACATACATATATACATATAAACTTTAGCATAAAAAAAGTCATGATCCAAGACAACCCTGTCAGACACAACATACATACATGCATACATGTATACATATATAGACATCAACACAATCATGATCATAACATAATTACCAGATAGCATAAGATCAAGGTTAAGAGAACTCCCTTTATCCGTTCATAGCATGCACAACATTGAGAACAATGATTCCCAACATAGACAAGGCATATGATGCCTCAAATCCATTTACTTTATCTTTTTGGTTACCTTTCTCATGTATGTATTTCCACCGTCCATTTACCACAATAGACCCAACCAGTCCAACTAACTATCATATTCTTACCTTCAAATTCTCTTACCCATGCACTGAGCTTCATCTGGCCTTACATTACCTATCGGGTATCATACAACTCTCCTCAAGCTCCATTAACTTCATCCTTCCCAACCAATTCCCAAGACCCTCAAAACATAAAGACAAGAACAAGAAACAACAATAATAAAACCATGAAACATCAATAGCAACACGACACCACAAACAAAGTGGCAAGGCCTTGCACTGGCATAAAAAAGGCCACAATAAAGAGAAACAAATCACAAAAAACCAAAATCACAAGACTCCCAACAAACACCAAGAGTTAATCCCCATTGGTTCACAATGCTTCCAAAGGAAATCTCAACCTGAGCCTTCTCCAATATTTCATGGCAGTGTCTTTTTCTATGCAATCCCTTGCATCATACGACCATGAACACACAACTATTAGTGCATAAATAAATATAAAATATAATAGTTATCTTACCTTGTTGTGCCAATCACGTTTCCTTGTAGCTGAACACATTGGTGTCATCTCTCAAGGGACTCCAATTCCCTTGACATATCTAGCTATAACTATACACTAGTTGTTATACTTGTCAAATACATATCCATAAATATAGCACATATCCATATAATTTCAGAAACAAATAGGGTTAAGAAGATTTCTTGTATGTAAAGCACTCATTCATTTGGAATTGTGGTTCCAAACATAGCCCAAAGGAATTCTCACCCAATTCCTTCCTTTTATCTTCTTGCAATCAAGTCCTACTATGTACTTTCACATCACCTAACTGTTAGTTATATAAGCACATTAACTATTACCTTGTCACACTAATACCAATCACGTTTCCCTACAACTACTCACACATGTTGATCACATGTTCCAAATATCAACACAACATATCTATTAATCTAAAATCAACCCTTACCAAGTCTAACAACAATGTCATAATTAAAAATCAACTCAAATTTGTCAATCGTAATACATAATGCTACAAATATTACCTACTTACACTCGAGTACATATCACTGTCTCAACACTTATGTATTAGTACAACCATCTTAAAACAAGATCATTTCTTCATCAAATCTTATAGACACGTACTCATATCATGAAAGTAATCAAACATTTAGACAACGTGCAAACATACCATGTTAAATAAATCAATTAGATGACATAATAAAACACTCAAACACCAAATATACAACATAATCAAACTCATACCTTGATGTATCTCAGGGGATGCTATCTTGTCTGCACAATAAATCTAGTTTAGCATGATATAAATTCACAACACAACAACTCAAACATAAATAAGGTCATGATATCCATAACAGTAACTAGATAACATGTTCACATCATAAACTCATAAACAATTGTCGTTCATGCATAACAATCACATATGCATAGTCATTCTAGATTATTACAACACAATATCACAAGTATATCATCTCATACATGAATGTCATAACCATAACCATCTACACAAACCAATCAAGATCAACATGATACATAAAACATCAAGATCTTAATGCAATAGCCCTAATCATCAAGTGAACTAACATATAACATACTTTTTAACAACATATAACATAATAATCAAGTTAACTAACATATAACATCAATAACAATGCATATAGAAACAATTTACTATCCTACATGACTATCTAATGCACGTGCATATGACCGCACTTAACTAACATCTACCATGCATGTAACCACAAATAATAGAATGTCAAGTATATAAGTAACCCTAATTCTTATAAACACCATTAACCACATACCTGCATGCCCAACTTACAAATCTATATGACAATCTTCTCTTACCTAGAAGTCTAGTGCTACAATCTCACTTTAGTGATTTGCATCTCCTGCTCTATCTCAACCAACACATCAACATCATAACATACCAACCACATCATGATGACCTAAAATTCCTACAATGACCTCACACTACATGTTTGACCTACTATACATGCATAACTATAACCATGACATTGCATGCATAACAACATATAAATACTGACATGCATAACAAATGCATATACAACCAACATGCATTCAGGATGACCACATCCCAACAACAACATCATCAACTCCTACATGGAAAAACAAATGTAATAGTGACCACTACCATGCATACATAACAAACACATAGACCATAAGCATAAAGAATACATATGCAACCGACATGTATGCATGACCAACACACCATCCATCCAGTTCAAGTATTGAACCATGCTCTATTACCACTCTATAACACCCTCCTCCCACATTTACCTAAGCTAACTGGTCCACCGAGGTAAACATGTGACTAAGGGTTACTTAGATATGATTCAACTCCCTAAGTGTAGTTAAGGAAGTGGAATTGATGAACCAACACATTACAAACCTCCCTCGGGTGCTACAAGACCCCTGGGAGCTAATCTACCACTCCAGGTTCCCAAAACATGAGTTAACCTAGACTTTCAATGAATTAAAACCCTATTCTCTCCCATGACATGGGAATGCATGCGATTGGGACCCTCCAGTCGCTCACACAATTCCTGCAAGGAAGAGACTGCAATCTTTTTAAGCTAGTTCTGTGTCAGAGACTGCGAGATTTAAGCCACTTGATGAGCCTTTCCAAGACAATAAATGACACCAAGACAAATCCTTTAACACAAAACTTGATCAAGGACTTGACCTAACCAAGCCTAACCACGACAGATACTTCATTGAACACAGTGTGCACATGTAATCTATAGGTCATAAAAATAGATCTGAGCATAGGGGTCTCATACTTATCTGAGATTCATAAGGAGAGGAATTGTTTCCTTATCACATTAGGTTCATTATCATCTATTAGGTCTTATATTCATTGTTCATTCATTTATCAACCAAAACATGATGAAAACAATACATTGTCATTGTCATAAAACATGCTCATAACCAACATATAACCAATAGAAATAAAAAGGATACAACAACCATAGAATCCACATATAAACTAGTGCATTTACACATGAAATACCAAGGAGAAGAAACTCTTGTTAATGAATGCATAAGCTGACCAGATTTAGGACTTCCACGTACCACCCGACCATAGATTGGTTGAACCAAATATTTCTTTCAGTCAATCACCCCTATGCCATATTCCAAGCATGGATGTGGGACTCAAACAAACAAAATCGACCAAGGCTTCCTGAGGCTAAACTACCTCACCCTCATCAATAAAATCAAGCTTTACCACAATCCTCACCGTATCACTAGGCCCTAAACAATAAACACATAATATTAGGATTTAGTGTAATCCCCATGGGATCACTAGGCCTGTTATAGGCCATTTTTTCACATCAAAACAATAGGCCTCCTAATGGGATCAATAAACATCCTATTCCCATTTTTCATCATCTTGCACAAAGACCTAAGCACACATCTTTTATTCCCCAAAGTTTCTACCTGAAACTGAATCATTTGAGCCAGTTTTAAGATCAACCCTCCTTGTCCTCTTGTTGGACATGTTCACCTAGAGGTTGCTCCATTTCGGCCTGCATTGATCACCTACAAGTTTCTCCCCTTTTCATCAACGTTGGTTCTATAAATTCGGGAAAGAGAGAGAAATTCTGAAAGCCTCCTCTTCTAGAAGCTTGAAGAATTTGTTACAACCATTTACCGCAAATAAAACATTCAGATCCTATCCTACCCTAATTTGGAGTTTGCATCCCTTATTATTTGATCCCATCATCTCATCAAAGGTGGATCTAAAACATTAGATTGGTAATTGGATAAGAACTCCCAACTTACCCCACTCCTCTATATATTTACAATCTTCCATATACAAGGGGTTGGATTTTGGAGAGTGGTTCTACCCTTATGTTATTGTGGTGAGGTTTCATTTCATGCATTTAGGTCGATTTGAGGTGATGATGGTGACAAGGAAAGGACAAGTCAAACTTGGAGGAACTCTTCTATAATATCAACACCTATTTATGGTTGTAATCTCCTTCCATTTATATAAATGCAAAGAATTCCATATTTTCCTATATTGTTATTTCATCTATTTCAATACCATGCTGATCTATTGAATAGAATATTTAGATGATACTGCATAGATCTCATAGTTTCTGGGCTTTTATCTAATTTTATTGTTCAAATTCTAATTTTGGCAATCAGAGTTGGAATTGGAGCATTTAAGGTAAAGAAGGAGCAAAGCCCATGACGGATTCTAGGTAGGCTTCATACCATCATCTATTTACTTTAAGGAAAGCATTAGGTTCCTCGTCTCTCTATTTTTCTAGGTTATCCACCAAACCTAGGGGAGATACTTTTTTCCATAATCATAAATCTTGTATAAAAAATTGGCAACAATACTAGGGAACAATGTATTCCCTTGGTGGTTCCTTTGTCCATTGTGTTTTATTACCTCTTTGATAGACCTTTCTTGCTTTACCCAGCCAAGAACAGACCCAAGAAGTGATTTCATTGAGTCTCTTTTGCACTTTTTGTGTCAGAATCCTCTATCCCTAGACCAACGCTCCCCCAATGCCTCTGACATAGCATTGCACCTAACTTGGGCCCACTTTGTACCTTCCTTTCAAAGCATTGGTACCTCTTATGCGCCAACATTAGCCCCTATTTTTTCACAAAACATGCCCTTGTTCTTGAGTCTCTCTTTGATCAGCCAACTTCTAGCTGACCTTCCCTAAGTCTTGAGTGTCTTGTGGTCTCTATAAAGCCTCCATTTGGTTTCAATTTGTGTTTGATTGCCTTTGGTAAGAATTGGTTTTGGTTTTTATTTGTTCTTATCATTTGGTCGCTGACAAATTGGTTTTGTTTGGTCATTGATCGCTCGGATGAATTGTTGTTTTAGTCCTCATTTTGAAAAGAGCATTTGAATAAATGATTAAACATTTACATCTTATTTTTCTTCATTTCGAAAATTATGTGAGTTGAAAAGAAAAAAACATTGCATTTGCATCTAAGGTTTTGTGTGTGAAATTGGAATTCCCTAGTGTGAAATTGTGTTTTTTCCTTTCATTTTGCAAAAAAATCCCCCTCAATCGCTTGGGATGGGGGGCTAAATTGTGTATAAGAATTAATTGCCTTTGACTGCCATCTCTTTAGATTTTTTAAATTTCCACCCAATTTTAATTTGAGTCCTTTTTTCATGAAATCTCAAATTACAGTTGATTTCATTGGCATACTCTTGTGTTTTCTTTGACAAAATCTCTTGCATATATCACATTTGCACAGTCAGGATTCTCATTTTCACGGAAAGAAAGTAAATGTGTATAGATTACATTTGCACAGTTTTCATGGGAATCATGCATAGATTACATTGCATGGTTTGGCATCATTTAATGCTTTTAATTGAATTGGAATAGTGAAATTGAAATATTTATTTAGGAAGCTCTTATTTGCTGCATATTTGATTGTTGCATCATTCTTTGCACCTCTTCCCTACACAAGATAGCTTTCTTCGAAATTGAAAAGAGTTATTTCCCTATTGAAAAGAGTTGCATCATAGGTGTGTTAAGGTGACATCAAATTTTGAACCTTGCAATCGAAATCTAATTCAAGATTAACTATAAAATTCACCTTAATTAACCTAAGGAGCATTTGTAACATTAACACAAACATTTAGAGGTCTAGGCTGGAGACATGTCCAGGTGTCATTAAACATAAGAGTTGTCATTGTTTGCCAACATTGCATTCCGGGGGTGAAAGCTCGTTCCACATATGTGAATGTATAGGATCGTTCTCCACATACGTTTGGGTATATTGGACGACGCTCCATGCACGTAAAATATATAGGAACGCTCTCATCGAATGGTTACACATTAGACAACACTACTATGGATTGCACTCCCACATACTGTCGAGTATATTTTGGGAGTACCCTATAGGTTTTTATCTATACATAGGTAAACGAGTTGGCCGCCTTGTATACCATGATACACAAAACACAACATTCGAGGAGATTGCCTACACATACGTTAAGTCCTTGATTCATCAAGGTGTTACAGTTCACGGCTGCTTGGTAAACCTTTTGCTTAGTTTACCCCTTTGTTTTATTTTTTGTTGTTAATTTCTAAAATCAATTAATTGACCGTGGAATAACATCCTCACCATGGAACAAGTCCTTAGTAGATATTAGGTTGAGACTAATGGAAACAATTTTTGAGTCTACCAATTAAGGAAATTGTAACAACCTTCGTGAAAATTCCATGTAATAAAAGTTAATAAAGGAAAAAATACTAACAAGGGTTTATGGGACACTGATTCCAACTTGAATGTTGGGCAAGACATCCTAGGGGGTGTTCATTTGGTTGTTTATGGCTAAGGAAATTGGCAAAGGAAATGGCTAAGGCTTCGGAAAGGCAAAATGGAATTTTGGTGAAAATAATGGAAATTAGGAGAAAAAGGAGGTGAAAGGTCACATGTTTCATGTGAGGAGGAAATTTAAGGAAAATAATGAAAAATGAAGAAAATATAGGCCTCATTCATAAAAAGGCTTCTGAGGATCAATTGGTAACCTTTTTGCCAGTTCAATTTTCAAGCTCTCTCATTATTCTCTCTCTCTCACTCACTCTTGGACACTTAGAGTTTTCTTGGAGCATTTTGGCATTGGATCAAGAAAGGCAAAGAAGGCAAGAGGAAGAAAATATCAAGCAGGGAAAGGTAGGATCAAGAAACTAATCGATTTGCATGTGTATTTTCCTTTCTATATTTGGCATGCATGTGATTCTTTTGTTGTTGTGGCATGGGTTTTGCAATGTGTAACAATGTTTTCATCCTAACCATGTCATTTCCGGATAACCATGGCATGATGGGGTTCTCATGTTTTGTTTGAGATGGATTTTTGGATGGATTCGAAGCTGAGTGGGGTGGAACTTCGAATGATAGAGAACATGGCCTAGTGGTCCCTGAATCGGACTGTGGATTACTGTAAAGCCACTGACCTAGTGACCCTTGAGTGAGATTGTAGGTTGTGGTAAAGCCAAGATTGTGTTGCCTCCGTGAGCCTAGGAATCATTGCCGGTGAATGGCGAGATTTGTGGTAAAGCCAAGAGGTGGTTTTCTCTTCGTTGGGACTAGTAATCCTGGGTTTGGGATATGTGGTAAATCCTAGAGAGTGGGTCTTAGTTTAGGGCATATTCATTCGATTTTGAATTGTGGTAGAGCCTGAGAGACTAGGAGATAGGAAAATTTCACGGTGTAGGTGGATAAATTCGTTGGCATCCATGCTTTTTTGGCCTAGTGATCAAGTGGAGATCACAGTAAATCCTGTTATGATGTTTTCATTGTGTTGGCCTAGTGATTCGGGATGGATTACGGTAAAGCATGGTTTCTATTGATGAGGGTGAGGTGGTTTAGCCTTGGTATGCCTTGGTTGAGATATTTTAGTTTAATTCCCACATTCATGCTTGGAATATGGCATGGGGGTGAATGGTTGAAGAGATATTTGGCTCATCCATTCTATGGTCGGGTGGAACGTGGAAACCCCATCCCAATTTTTCTTTTTGCATCATTAATGAAAGGTTATTTCTCCTTGTATTTATCTAACCATTTTGATGGATTTTATGTGGTCTATATGGTTGAACTTTCGTGAGTATTTATGTTGTTATTATGTGGGTTATATGTGTGTTTCATGACAGCATCTAAGTATGGCTCTCAGCATTTTTTTACTTGTAAATGAATGGATAATGTATCTGTGGCCTAATAGATGGTAATACATCAAATGAAATGAGGGAAAAATGATTCTGAGCGATTCTCAGATAAGTACAAGATCCCTATATTTAATTCTATTGGTTACACCTATAGATTACATGACTGCGACATGTTTGACGAAATTCCTTTCATGGCTAGTAGGAGTGTGATTAAGGTCTTGTTCAACCTATTTCTTTTACCACATTATTTCCTTGTCATTTTATGATTCTGAAGATGTCATGAAGTTCTGGGAAATGACCTGGGCTCTGGATCAGAAAAAGTGGCTTAATTCTCGGACACATTGGCACAACACTAACTAAATGAGTCTCTAGATGTTGGTAGGTAAGCCTATGAGAGAAAATCTGGATCTATGGACGTTGTCATGTCTATATCATGAGAGCAACTGAGGCTTAAGTTGTCCAAAATCTTAGTGGGACCCAAGGGAAAGTTGTTTGAAGAGTTTGATTGGTTCTTGAGGGTCTTGAAGCTGATGTTGAATGTATGTAAGTTATGTTTCCGTTGATTCCACTTCCTTAAGGTCATATAGGAGGTTGAATCCAATCATAGTAGCCTCTCATCACATGTTTACCCTGGTTGGCAGGTGGCTTGGGTAGATGTGGGAGGAGGGTGTTACAGAGTGGTATCAAAGAATGGTTCACCCCTCGGACTGGATGGGTGGTGTGTGTTGGTCATGCATGCATGTCATTGCAAGTGTGTCTCTTACAATTTCATTCCATGTGCTTGTTGCATCTGCATGATGTTGATCATGGTTGTAGTGATGTTGTTATGTGGACTTTGATATTGATTTTGTGGAGTGCACCGTCATGAGTATATGATTGGTTACATATTGTTACACTGCTTACTTGTTGATCATATGTCTCTTGATTACATCCTTGTATGTTAGGTTGCATTCTTGTATGTTTGCTTACATATATCAATCTTGTAGGTTGGTTTCAATAATTGATTGCTCATGCTCGACTACATGCATTTATGCATATGTGTAGTTGCTTAGGCATTTCTTATGCATGTTGATGGTTGCCTATGAAAATGTGTACAGTGGAGTACTATGTGTTGGCATGCATGAGGTCATAACATGCATTGTTGATATGGCCTTGAATTGATGACTGGATCCTAACTAGAATGATGTTTTTCATTTATTTGTGTATGTCCATATGTTGTTATGATTATGTTATACATGTATCATGTTGATTTGTTGATATCGCGGATGAGGTAAGCTCCCCAAATTATATTAAGATACGTCAGGTTTTATGATTTGTGTTGGGTTGATTTGGACAGACCCATGTTCGATCTATATTGTGCACCAACAAAACCCTCAAACATTGGCCCTTTCAACAACGACCTGCAAGTAGATCACAGTCTCACCTGAAGTGACTATGGGAGGTTGCAGAACCAGGTTTCTGCAGCCTTGAGGAACTAGGAAATGTGGTATTATGATGTTTTCTTATTCTTGATAATTCATAAATTACTTCACTACATTACATTAACCATTCAATGATGCCATATAAAATCATAAACCATCATTGTACTGAAATAAAATGCAAATTTAATAAACTGCTACGCTATAATAGGTACTAAGAAAATATACACATGAAGGCACCAAATTACCGTGGTTCACCCCAATGTGGGGCTACATCCACAGGAATTGTTGCTTATAATAATAAATCTTGTACAAAAAATAGTTATTGGCTTGTGCACTAAGCTTTAGGTTGTCTGCACATTTAGCTGCAGACTCAGGTCTCTATGCACTCAATTCCAGAGCCTCACCTCTTCTCCAAAGTACAGATCACAACAATACAACCATAACATTGATTTGGATCATAAAGATTGATTATCTTCTTTATTACTTTACCCTATATATACTATTACATTTGAGCATTCCATCATCAAAATACCATGGAATTCCTAAAAGAAACTGCTATGGTCTGAAAACCATTGATCCCTTACAAAATTGTGTTCTTTTACAAAAAGGAGGGGCTTCGACCCCCCTTGAAGCCCCTATACCATGTGGTATATTTACTATGTGGTCCACTTGGTGTTCTGCTTCTCTTATGTGTGTTCCACTTCGTGCTCCGCTACATTCTCCACTGCACATTCTGCTCCACAAAATGTAGAGTTATTACAAAAATCTAGGCCAAGTTGGGTTGCCACCAACACTCAAATGTGATTCATCCCAAGTCACTCAGTTGTTTTGCCTCTGATTTTTGCTATGATTTTTTTGTGTACATTGTTGTACTACTACAAAATCTTTGTGACCTGCTTTTCTTCATTGAACACTTCTTCCAATAGTGTTTCTATCACATGTTTTGTATCCTTCTAAACCATTTTTGTCTCCCTCTGTCAAAGCTCTTGAAGCTTCTCATCCACCATTTTGTGATAGTTGGAGAGCCTCATCTTACCAAGACTATGTTCTCTCTAATAAAACCTTTTGTTCCTTCATTATCTCTTTTATCTTCTTCTGGAGGGAATTTCCCTCATTGATCTTGGCGAGCTTCTACGAGATTGGTAAGGTCTTCACAGTTGCTCGAATCTCTTCCAACTACTATTGCTTTTGTTGAATTTATTCCTACAGTTTCTGCATATTTGGATCTTCTTGCAGCGAAGTCCAAATCTGTAAAATCTCATCCAAAAGTTTCCCACGGTCTACCACTACTGTGAAGATGCTAGCCATTATAGTCTTTAGGTCAATTTCCCTATGCTCCTGTAATTCCTGTGGCGTGGTTTTCCACAGCTTCATTTGTAGCTCATTGATCTACATTTCATATTTAAATTTTTCTTGTGGCGATTTTTTCCTTATACCATTTTACTGCAAGGTCGAGCTTCGCAACCTTGTCCTCCCTTTTATCTTCTTCCTTGAAATCAAGGTATGGAATCTCTCTACATGTTGCTTCAACCACCTCCTTGATCTCCTACTATTGTTGAACCGCCTAATCTATTTCCTAGATCACCTGTTCGATATTCTTCTACAGCGAAGCCCACTCCCTTTCTACCTGAATGTTCAGTTACGAGGTGTGTTGTTCACACAGCTTTAGCTCATTTATTATCTCCAGATTCTGCTTGTGTAATGTCTGCAATGGTACTACTGCAATGTTCATGTTGACATTCCTCCATTCTTTAGCCTGATGTTGAACCTCAATGGAGTGAAACTGTAGGGCTCCGACAAGTATCAATGTTATCCACGCTGCAAGTGTAGGCTCTATTTTCCTTTCTTATCTAATCTTCTCCGCTACCTACACTAGCTTCCTAACTGTCTATGCCAAAATTTTGAGTTTTGCAATGCGCTCCTACCCTTTTTAGAAGTGCGTCATAGTGATCTTCCAACTTATTCCACGATTCTGCAATCACCTCCTGAATCCTATCCCCAACTTGATCCAATTCCCCATAAGTAAGGACCATTGGCATGATATGCTTTGTCTTATTTGAATTATACTTCTTCTTGCTCTTCGTGGCAGCTTCGCCCTATGCCTTCCTCTTTTCTATGACATCTTGTTCTATTTCTTTATTTTCTGACTCTTTATTTTTTTCATCGCCTTCAGGAGGATCTTGGTGACCCTCATCATGTTTCTCCTCTTCCTTTGACTCATGTTCATCCTTGTCTTAGTCATTTCCACTCACTTCTCCATTTTGTGATGTGTCCTCCTCTGTCACACCATCTTCTTCCTCTGCCTCCAATGCAGTCATTCATTTTGCAGGCCACTATTGTACTTGTGTGAGGAGATAATCATATGTTACCAAATATGGCACTAGATGCCACTTATTTTTTGTGTCCCGGTGTGCCTATATATACACTTTATGTAAATTGGCCTTAAACTTCACAAGAGAGCTATACTTCTTATATAATCTTAGAGAAAGGTGAGGATGTTGATTCACTAACATATGCAAATCCATGTGATATAATACAAAAAATATCATGTTCTCTTGTGCTTGCGGCGGTTTAGCGGTATACCACAGCAAGCAATACCATGAGGCTTCACAAACCTCTAAAGCTACCAGAGGGAACTGTGAATCCTCCAACTCTCTGCATGCCAATATTGAAATTATCAAAATCGACCATGCATAATGAAATGTAGTACCCTTTTCCTAAACCTCGCAGCAGTCATACAGAAATTCTTGGAAAAGGTATGCGGCTAGTTGTATTGAACCCCATTGGCGCATTGTGTAGCTAATGAAACCATTGAGGCAGGGGCTTCATTATCTCGACACTTTCTCACGATCTTCCCAGCTAATATGTGTGTTGCGAAGAGAAATCCTTGGTCACTGATTAAGTTTATGTCATAGCCTCGCTTCCCTTTTGTGGGTCCAAAATTCGTCTTCATGCTTTTGGCTATGGTGTGGTCCTAATATTTTCAAACAAACTCTTTTGCGGGGTTCCTCCCTTGGTATGGTAGTCTCATGATCCTCCAGATCAAAATTGAGTCTATAGGGATCCTCTTCCCCATCCATAGGCATACATCATGCACCAGCACGAGCAGTTGTCGCACACAAGTCATGCGCCTTGGAATTTTGTCAAAGTGTGGCATATTCAGAATGTTCATTAATCCTGAATGCGCCAATCCATTGGCCCATGGTTGTAGCTTCAACCTTGCCACACCACTTTCAAGGTAGTGCACTTCTTTTAGATATATATATGGTGCAAACTGTGGGTATTTCTTCCTGTGATTAAAATCGTAGTCTGTAAACTTTAGCTATGGAATTTTCCCAATTCTTTCCCCAGTAATGGTACTGACTCTTGCAATATGGGTGTGAAGGTTCCATACTTCATATCCTTCAACTCTTTTACGGGTTTGGCATTCAGTTTTCTCAGTGGAATGTATGGTGGTAGAGACGATGGAAATGTTGCACCATTTGTTTCCATCTACACTTCCTCCACTTCTTCTTCATTGTCTCTGAATTTCTTAGGTTCATGTTGAGGTTCGACAGGTTTCTTATCTTGTTTCTTATTTTTCTTTATTCCTTGGTCGATTTCTTCTGTGGAGATATTTGTTGTGTTCTTAATGATGTTGATGCAGGTGACGTTGTTATGGGCATCTGAGATGATGTTGCGAGCATATAATTGGATATTGCTTCCATTATTCCAGGTAAGCCCTTCTCACGAACAATTTCTTCCCAAGAATGCTCAAATGACATACAACGATGAAAATTTCTACAACTTCTTCGCACTATCAAGACTCGAATTCTCAATTTAGCAAATTGCCAAATATGGCTAGGAGGTGACAATTTATAACAATTTTGAATTTCTAACCCCATCATTAGTTTAGATTTTGTTCATATTGTGTTCATCAATTTCATTTCTATCCTTAGATCTTGTCAATATGTCCTCATAAATGAAACTTTCCTCGTGTTTTAATGTTAACTTTCCCTTTTACCAGTCATATTTTTCTGTCGAACTTTGACGCATCCCATATTCTAGAGAACAACCCTTCTTACGTCAAGGCTCCTATGAACTTCAACATAATCCAAACTATAGAGAAGTACTTCCTATGTTGAAGCTCTTTGCAACATAGTTTCTAGTCAAGTTCCCACTTTCGACTACAAGTGGCACTAATATGTTTCTCCGTTCTTCTTCAGAGCGGAACTGTAGGGGTAGGGTTGTCCCTATACAACTTCAACCTGCTGCCATTTACTCTTCCTTGAATCAATTCTCCATTCAACTTTGCTAATTGAACTGTGCCTCCATCAGTAATATGCTTGATAATGTATGGGCCCAATCAATGCATTTTGAATTTTCCTAGAAATTTTACAAACTTACTGTCATAGAGGAGAACAAGGTATCCTACTTGGAACTTATTTTGATTAATATGTCTATCATGGAAGGCGTTTTCTCTTGCTTTTTGTACTTATTGATGGAATCCTACTATATATGTGTCTTCCTCCAAAGCAAGCAATTGCAACATTCTTTCCTCCATTATATCGGTGTCAACCATATCTATAAAAGATGCAATCCTCAAGCTAGGCATAATGTTTTCCATGGGCATCACAACTTCATTCCCATAAACTAACCTAAAGGGTGTTTGACCTATCAACTTTTTACATGTAGTTCTATAAGCCCATAATAATGTTGGAATTCTAAGGTCCCAGTCATCTCAGTTCACACTGCATACCTTCGTAAGTGCATTCTAAAAAATATTATTAAATGCCTCTATTGTTCCATTGGCCTAAGGGTGATAAGGGGTACTCTTCTGATGATAAACTTGGAATTCCTCAGCCAATGCTTCAATAGTCTTATTCAAGAAGTGTGACCCTTGGCCACTCATCAAAATCTTCAGACATCCAAATATAGACAATATGTACTCAAAAATAAAATTCGTAGTAGCCATTGTGTTGTAGTCCCTTACTGGTTCTGCTTTGGCCCATCTAGTCAAAATAATCAGTTGTTGTAATTATGTACCTCGCACTGGTCCCTTTTCCAGGTGGGTTGATAGGTCCAAAAAACTCAATGGCCCACTTATCAAAAGCCTACAATGTAACTTGTGGTACCAATGGCATTTCATCTCTTCTTAGCAGCTTCCTTATTCTTTGACACACATCACATTCTCGGCAGCACTCCTTTGCATATTTGTGTAGTGTAGGCCACCACAATCCTGCTCTCATAATCTTCTGCACAGTGACTTTTCCTGCATAGTGTCCACCAGTTGCGCCCTCATGAGCCTCTACTAGAATCATATTTCTTTCATGTTCAGAAACATATATGCACAGTATCTTAGTTGGTCCCATATTATATAATTGTCCTACTATTAATGAAAAACCAATTTCCTTAACCACTAATTCTTTCTTTTGTTGCATAGTATTCTGAAGGAGCCATTCCTGTGTTAAAAAATTGAATGTTATCTGCAAAATGGTCATCTTCAATTCTAGTTTCAAATAAATGCGCATCAGAGAGATTATCTTCTATGATGGTTGCTTCTTCCCTAGTTTCCAATCTTGACAAATGGTCAAGTCCTGCATTCATTCTTCTTGGTTTAACAATGATTTCAAAGTCATATTCATGGAATAAAAATAACCATCTGCAAATCCTTACTCCTAACATAGGCTTATTAACTAACTACTTTAGTGCAGAATGACCCCAACAAATAGTGTTTGAACTTCTGCAAAGGATATAACATAGTGAATCCTTCTCTTTCTGTAGTGGTGTAGTTCATGTCTACTTTAGATAACTTTCTACTTGCAAAGGCTATCGGATGATAAATCTCTCCTGCACCAAGTTGTGCCAATGCTACTCCCAAAATTATACAAGAGGCATCCACATGGACATGAAATTCCTTATTCCAATAAGGGAACACTAGTATAGGTGCAACTACCATTTTTTTATTTCAATATTTCGAGGCTCTTTTGACATTTTTCATCCCACTAAAAAGTTACATCCTTTTTCAACAATTTCTCCATAGGCGTAGTAATCTGAGCATACTCCTTGATGAAATTCATGTAATTCCCTTTATGTCCCAACATAGTGCAAACCTGTCTTACTCTCTTAGGTGGAGGCAAGTTCACAATGATAGCAATATTATTAGGGTTCGTCATTAGTCCTTTCTTACAAACAATATGTCCCAACAATATGATGAAGGGTACACAAAATATGCACTTCTTTAAGTTCAAAGAGATCTTACATTGTCTACATGTGTCGAGCATAAGTCTTAAACTTCCAATATGTTTGATCAACAACCCAAATATTGTCCAATCATCAAAATATACTTCTAAAGACTTGTGAATTTACTCCTTAAAAGTTGCAACCACAACCCTAGAAAATATAGCAGGGATATTTTTCAATCCAAAAGGCATTATTGTGTATTGATATGGGTCCCATTCAGTAGCAAATGTGGTCTTATGTTGATCTTCAGGTGCAATCCTAATATAATGATAACCTAAAAATCCATCTATAAATGAGTAAGCTTCTTGACCTCCTACATTGTCTAACACTTCATCTGTGAAAGGGATAGGGAAGGGATCATGTAAACATGCACTATTCAACTTTCTCATATCAACACAGATCTTAGATTCTCCTTGAGTTTTCTTCTCTCGCACTACCATAGGACTTTCCCATTCTAATTCTTCTACATATTCAATAATCCTTGTTGTTATCATCTTATCCATCTCTACTTTTACTTTATCCTTATACTTCGGATTCAGCCTATAAGGTATTTGTTATACTAGTTTTGCATCAAGATTAAGGGGAATCTTCATGACTCCTAAGTCTCCTATTATACCCTTCATCTATAAAAAATTAGTAGGAAACAATTCTTGATATTCATGAAGTAACTCTGTAACTTTAATGACTGTCTCTTGATCCAAATAATCTCCTATTGTTGCAAACTTGGGTTCCTTTCTTGATCCTATGTTCACCTTCTTGGTCTTTAATGGCTTCATTGTGTCTGGTATCTCTAGCTCAAGTTCGTTTACTTCACGATATCCTTCTAACTCTGTTATGTCAATGTTGCGAGGAGCTTCTTCTTCATCTAATGTAAGGTTATAGCATTCTAGTTCATTTTCTATCTGCGTAGCCCTATCAGATTGTTGTCATGTCAGTGGAGTTACATTCTCAAAGATCCTCTTCTTGACTATCTGAAGAGCCAAATCTATGTATGGGAAATCATCCTCAAAGTTGAATGTTACTATGGATGTTGACACCTAATCATTGGGATTGGGTGAACACTTGTAAATAATGGAAAATGAAGAGTCATCGGGAGGTGAAGCCCAAGAGTCACTTGCTCATGTATATAACCATGAGTAATCTTAATGAATAAACACAATTCATCTGAGAATTTACCTCCTGGCCTAACATGGTAACAGAGCCAGATCCATTTTTAGCTATCCTACCCTTTGAACTCCCTTCTTCCATTTCTTCAGTCTGCGATATTATTTGTCCTTGTGAATGTGTTGAATGCCTAAAATTATGTGGTTGACCTCCCACTATTCCACCAGTTTCCTCCACGAATAACACCCCATACACCTCGGTCCATTGTGGTAAAATGCTACTCCACGCTACATTTTACATTCGCCACACTGTAAATGCATTGACTCCCGACCGTTATGCTCCGGTTTGGTGAACCCACAACTATCATTTCCTCTCCCCATAACTTACCGTGTTCGCATACCCCATCTGCTACCTCCATTGTTTTATTACCGTGCCCTACCTCATGTTTGAATGATGCCATACAATGCTCCCTCTCACCATCAACTCCCCTCCATAGTTTTTCAGGGCCTCAACCTCTTGGCCCTCTCCCTCAAGTCTTGGCCCCACTAGCCTCACCTACACATTTCACCACTGCTTACCATGTTGCGTTGGTCCTGCAACACCACCCTCCAATCCACACCTCTTTCACACTACCCCTGTTACACTCCTTGGCTCCCAGTCCACTGGTTTCTTGTGGCTTTGTGGACCTCCTAACAGTCATAACGTGGAGCCTCCAGTGAGGTACAAACTAGATTAGTGGATACACTAAGGTGCGCATCGCTCCAAACATTGTATGCTAGTATGTAACTAGTCGATACCACAGGTCACAGGTTGATACCACTGTGCAATGGAACATAGTAAATGCAGTCTCAATTATGAGCACTCATTTCCCATTTATTAGCATTGTAAATATGTTCTCGATCTTTAACAAACCATTGGCCAGTGCCTTGGTGTTTGTAACACAATTACATATGATAACAAGCATCGGAAATATTAGAATAGTTAGAATAATGGTCGAGGAGTATAGTATTATATAAGATGTTCAATCTATAGCTTTTAGTTATATAAGGTTCAGTCACCTGCATTTCTCATAGTGACTAATAGGCCCTACTATAAATGAAAGGCAAGCACATGATGCGTCAATAGACGCGGCCTTGATCTCTTACTTGATAAGGTATGGAGGTGTGGAAACATTGGTAAACCTGTTACCAGTACGCCCTCTTTGTTATATAAAGATAAATCTGCTCACAGTTGACATTATCCTCCCCCATATAACATCTCCCCCTAGTATTTCCTCTATCCCATGTATATCAGATTACAATTTTATACTAGAACTGCATTTTTTACCACTAGGAGTGCAAATTTTTTTTATTGGCAACATAAGTCTTTTTTTAATAGTACACAGATTTTAAAATGCATTCATTGATATTAATTGTGGGAGTGGTTCTCACTAGGAAGGAGAACTATCTTGAGTGATCTCAAAAGATCAAACACACTTTCATTTTCAATGAGTTTTGGAAAAGACTTTGTGTAGGAGAAGGAGATTATGAACCTACAAAGCCTACCTCAGACAAGGAATTCGCCATTTGGGAAAACAAGAATAGCAAGGCCTATGCCTTGATTGCAATATATGTAAATGAATAGGTGAGTCACCATATTTCACCATTTTCAAATTCTTTTGAAGCCTTACAGAAGTTGAAGGAAATCTATGACTCAAACTTTGTGCTTGAATTTGTCCAATTGATGATTAAATTGCTCAACCTTGAATTACAAAATGATGATCCTCTTTCCCTAGCATCAGAAGTAAAATTTTTATGCATGATATCAAAGTCACTAATGTTCAACTAGGCATTCCTCTGATAGATTTTTTCAAGGCACTTTATCCCACTGATTCAAGTTATCTTGAGTCATTGCAAGCAAATGGAAACCTCAAAGAAATCACCTTTGACTCCCTTGTCAATAAATTTGTTGAGAGAGAAAAATATTTTGGGAAGAAGGCAGCTCCTCAATATTCTAAAGAAGTTGTGTGTCTTGCACATAGAGAGAAGAATCATGCTCAAGATTCTTCTAGAGGGACAGGTGGTCGAAGAGGAAGAGGAAGAATAAATTTCAAAGGTAGGGGGAGCAGACACTCTCAAGGAGAAAATTCTAATCTTCATTGCATATGTTGCAATAGAGATGGATCACATGATGCATCCACATGCAAGTTGCCTTGGGACAAAATTGAGGAGGAAATAAATCAAGTCAAAGGTAAAACCAATGACAAAGATAAAGGTAATGCACCTGAATCCACTCACTATGTTGTGGCACATTGTAATATTGGAGTAATTGAAGACTTGTTTAATGCTTCACTTGCTTCTTGGAGAAAAGATTGGTTTCTTGATTTAGGAGAAACTTGCCACATGAATTTTAAAGAGATTTTTTTTGAAGAATTTACTAGCAATGTTGATGGAGTAGAATACTTTGTAGACAAATCAAAACTCAAGCCATCAGGGCTTGGCACAATCAGGCTCAAATTGCCTAGTCTTCCATACTTTCTTCTACATGATGTTTTATATCTCCCACAACTGAGGAGAAACTTGATGTCCTTGGTCCACATCTGCTAGCGAGGATACTTCATTCATATGTTTAATGGCAAGGTTGAGGTGAGAAAAGCATCAGATCACTCACTTGTCATGACAGGGATAGAAGAAGAAAGACTTCTCACATTGCAAGGCACCTCTTCTCATGCACAAAAAATCTCATACAGTTCTCATTATGAAGAAGCTACATTTCCATCAAGTCTATTATGGCATGCTATATTTGGAAACTTGAACTATGATAGCCTTTTCTTGTTGAAAAAAATGGTGTTACTAGTTTTCCTACAATTCCTACGAAACTTAAGCAATGTGATGCTTGCATTCTAGGAAATCATAACAAACAATATTTTCATGATTCACATTCCAGAGCACATAGAAAAATTGAACTCATTCATTCATATTTATGTTGTCCAATGCCTGCTCCTTCTGAAAATGGAAAAAAATATATGATTACATTTATTGATGACTACACAAGAATGTGTTGGGTTTATTTATTGAAGAACAAATCTGATGCTTTTCAAACTTTCAAGAACTTTCATACATGGATTGAAAATGATGCACTATCTCATATTGGCTCTATTTGTACTGACAATGGAAAAGAATACACTTCAAATGAATTTGAAAAATATCTTCACAAGAATGGGATCAAACATCAAACAAATGTGCCTTATAATCCCCAACAGAATGAAGTAGCTAAAAGAATGAATAGGACAATCTTAAATATGGTACATTCCATTATGTTTTTCAAGAATATAAAATTGATGTTTTGGGTTGATGCAGTTCCATGTGTTGTATATGTAAATAATAGATGTCCATCTAATGCTATTAGAAGCAAGACTCCTTATGAAATGTGGTATGGCCACATTCCTTCAATAAAGCATCTCAGCGTCTTTGGTTCCACCTGTTATGCCTTGATACCAAAGGTACATAGAAACAAACTTGGTGCAAGGAGTTGTAAGCGTATCTTCTTAGGGTATTGAAATACCTCCAAAGCATACCATCCCTATGATTCTTTTAATAAAAAGTTTGTTGTATCTAGAGATGTAATATTTCTTGAATCTTCCAAAGCTGACAATGTTGTTGAGCGAAACTTGATTACCTCGATAGGTTTTTGCATGCAAAATCATTTCAAGAATTTGATAATCAGATTCCACGTCTTGAAGGGGGGATTCCTATATTGGATCAATCTGTGGAATCTTCTTCTGAAGCACTCTCTTCCCCATATGAAACTCCAACCACTCATGATACTTTGAGTGATGTGATTGAAATAATTGGGACTCAATCTTGATTCAATCCCAACTCAATCAATTGAGCAGCCTGGACCATCTCAGAAAGGTCCCCCAAAGTGGCTAACAAAGACACTTGAAAGTGTTCATCTTGATGAGGTTGGAAAGACAAGAACAAGAAATTCAACCAGGAAAAATGGAGGTGATGTAGATGATTCTGATTCACCTGTTGATATGGATTTTTCTTATGATTGTGAACTGAATTAGTCTACAGATTTTAAACCAACTTCCTTCAAAGAAGTCATTTCTCATGATGAATGGAAAGAAGCAATGCAAAAGGAGTATGATTCCTTGATAAAGAATGGAACTTGGAAGATGGTTGATCCTCCATTGGGAACCAAACCAATTGGCTACAAGTAAGTCTACAAGAACAAGTATAAAGTTGATGGCTCACTTGACAAGCACAAATCCAGGCTTATGGAAAAAGGCTTTGCACATAAGAAAGGGGTTGATTATGAGGAGACTTTTGCCACCATAGAAAAATTATCTACCATCCTGGCACTCTTTGCCTTAGCAGCTCAGAACGATTGCAAATTCCATCAAATGGATGTAAAAACTGCTTTCTTGATTGGAGATCTGAAACAGAATATTTTTATGTCCCATCCTGGAGGATTTGTTGTGAAGGAACACGAACATAAAGTATGCAAACTTTTGAAATCCTTGTATGGAATCAAGCAAGCACTGTGAGCGTGGTATGAAAATTTAAGTGAGCATCTTCTAAAGCTCAACTTCAAACATTATGATCCTGATGATGCAACTTTGTTTTTCAAGAAAGTTGGAAAAACAGATGTATATCTTGTGGTATATGTAGATGATATTTTTATGGCAGGGAAAAATGAGAGCTTTGCATCCATAAAGAAGGAATTGAGGAAAGGTTTTGAAATGATTGACTTGGGCTATGTTAACTACTATCTTGGTATTGAAGTAACTCAACATCTGAAGTCTATTTCCTCTCTCAAAATAAGTGTATTGGATATCTGTTGACCAAGCTTGGCATGCTTGAGTGCAATCCTCTAACTACTCCAATGGAACAAAATTTAAAGCTCACATCCATTGAAGGAAAATAATATGAGGATGCAACAAAGTATAGACAGCTTGTAGGAAGTCTCAACTACTTGACTACCACCAAATTAGACATTTCATTTGTTGTTGAAAGCCTCTCTAGGTTTATGAAAAATCCTTGTTAGGGACATTGGTTTGCTACAAAAAGAGTTCTAAAGTACTTGAAGGGAACCCAAGAATTTGGACTCAAGTATACATAGGTGGGCGACTTTAATTTGATTAGATACTTTGATTCAAACTTTGATGGAGACAAAAACTGGGGTATCTTCTTCAGGTTATGCTATGAGTCTTGGATCAGGATTTGTCTCCTGGAGATCATGCAAACAATCAATTCCAGCAGATTCCACAACAAAGGAAGAATATGTGGCAGCAGCTGAGGTAACAAAAGAAATTGTGTGGCTCAGGAAAATTCTGGAAGATTTGGAGGTAAAACAAGTACATTCAACTCCACTCATTCGACATCATGTTGAGGCCAAGACAATCCATCTATGCCATTGTTCCACTAATGAGAATATTGCAGACCTCTTCACCAAAGCGCTTGGAAGAGAAAAGTTTGAAAGATTCCGAACGATGCTTGGACTCACCAACATCCCTTTAGATTAAAGGGGGGAATGTTGACACCTAATCATTGGGATTGGGTGAACACTTGTAAATAATGTAAATAGTAAATAATGGAAAATGAAGAGTCATCGGGAGGTGAAGCCCAAGATTCACTCCCTCATGTATATAGCCATGAGTAATCTTAATGAATAAACACAATTCATTTGAGGAGTTACCTCCTTGCCTGACAATGAAGCCATCAACCATGTCTGCCCAGTTCATAGTACCATGTCAAAGCTCTGTTTCTAGGTACCAGTTCTTAGGGATTGTCTCTAACGTATGAATGAATCCATGTATCCGTTCTTGTTGTGGAACCTCCTTCCATGTTGTAGTACATAACTGGATATGCTCCCTATGATTAGTTTCACCATCATATTTTATATTCATTTATGTATTTATCTAAGCAAATCGTATCCACATCAATCTTCAACATTCCTACCAACCTCTTATATTCTTCTTGTGTGCACACCACCATATAGTAGGAGTAGCTTTTAGGGTTATATCCTAGGATATTATGCTCTTGACCTGCGAGAAGATACCAAAATACCCAAATATGCGAAGAAATATACCCATAACACAGAACAATAAGAAATAACAACATGTATTTTATTATTCAGAAAGGAAAGCAATGTTCATTTGCCTCTTCGAGGGGGCAACCTCCAATAGAGCTGGGCTCAATTAAAAAATAAGACAGACAATGCTCCTCGAGGGGAATCTCTATCCTTTATATAGGATTCATACGTGAAATACCATGGTTCTTATTAATACCATCTATCTAATACTATGGCCCATTTGCAACTAACTGTGGTCCCTACTTTAAATGCGGGTCAACCACTTACAATTATTAATATGGGCTTTATTGACTCTTTACTAACTATAAATATGACTCGACCTTATTACATAAATAAGGGGGTTAGGGTTGGACCCTAACATGCCCTCCCCCATAAAATTAGCCTTGTCCTCAAGGTTGAAGTTACAGAAACTGTTAAAGGACAGTGGCTAGTTCCCAGGTCACATCTTCCGGAGAGGTGTCTTTCCACTTGACGAGGACTTCCTTGATCGTGCAACCATGCAGGTGTTGTCCTCGCGTGTCAAGAACCTGTTCAGGTTGGAGCCAGATTGAACCTTGTTCATCCAATTCTAGTAGACTAGTTTGAATTCGGCAATGGTTCCCAATCACTTTCTTGAGGCATGAGACATGGAAAAATGGATGGAATTTTGCAGTGGGTGGCAAAGCTAGCTTGTAGGCTACTTCTTCAATGTGCTGAAGTACTTGATACAGTTTTTAGAATTTTGGAGATAATTTCTTACAACCCTTGTCTTTGAGTGATGTTTGCATATATGGTTGCAACCTCAAAAATACCTGATCCCCTTCTTGAAATTTGTGTTATGAATGATGTTGATATGCCTGTTGCTTCATGCGGTTTTGAGCTTGATGGAGATTCTCTCTGAGGTGGGCCAGCATGGTTGTGCAGTTCTATAGGAGTTGATCCACTGCTTGAACCTTCGAGCATCCCTAGATATAAGAAGTAGGTGAAGGAGGGAGTTGACCATAAACTACTTCATATGGAGTCATTTTGGTGGTGGCATGATAGTTAGTGTTATACCACCATTCGGGTAGAGGTAACCACTGTACCCATAGATGTTGCTTTTCTAAAGTGAAACTCCTAAGGTAGGTCTCAAGACATTTGTTGACTGCTTCAGTTTGACCATCAATTTGGGGATGATAGGAAGTACTGAGTTGTAGTTGGGTACCTTGTAGCCTGAAGAGTTCCTACCAAAAGTTACTAGTGAAGATCGGGTCACGATCAGACACAATGGATGTGGGCATACCATGCAATTTGAAGATTTGGTCCATGAAAGATTGGCCCACCAGGGTCGGTGTAAAAGGGTGGGGTAGGGCGCAAAAATGAGCATACTTAGAAAGTCTGTCCACAACCACCATGATGAATAACTTATTACCTAACTTCGGAAGACCCATAATGAATTCCATAGAAACCTCCGTCTAGATTGAGGCTAGGATGGGCAATGGTTGTAATGTGCCTATGGATTTGACTGTTTCTCCTTTTTGGCACTGACATATGTCGCACTCAGCTACAAAAGTAAGAATGTCCTTTTTCATGCCTGTCCAAAAGAATGAACGTTGAGTGCGAGCATAGGTCTTTTGAAAGCCTGAATGGCTTACAGTGGGAGATGAGTGCAACTCCACCAAAATGTGACTTTTGAGGGTGGATGTTGGTGAGATCACAACTTTGTCCTCATAGCAAAGAATCTCATCCTGCCAATAGTAGCCCGCTATGGAATTTGGATCCGCCTGCAATTTATTAATGAGTTTGGAGAGCAACTGTTGTGAAAACCATTCCTTGCAAGCCTCTTCAATCCATTCAAAAATGGGAAGGGAGATTGTGAGCAGGGTGTTTTCCTCCTCAAATTGGTGTGGTAACGCATCTGCTACAAAATTTTCACGCCCTTTCTTGTAAATTATCTCATAACCATATCCCAACATTTTGGCGAGCCATTTATTTTGTTGTGGAGAGGATAAGCGTTGCTCCAAAAAATATTTAAGGCTTTGATGGTCTGTGTGGATTTGGAAACACTACCCCAATAAGTATGGTCACCAGGTATCTACTACATGTAAGATGGCCAGCATCTCCTTCTCATTAGTAGATTTTCCCAGATTTGTCCCACTTAGTTGTTGTCTAGTGAAGGCCAAGGGTTGACCTTCTTGCATTAAGACTGCCCCAATACCTGTATCTAAAGCATCACATTCAATAACAAAAGATTTGGTGAAGTCGAGTAGGCTATTACGGTAGTGGAACACATGGCATGTTTGAGAGCTATAAATGGCTGTTGTGCTTCATCATTCCAGAGAAATGAATTTTTCTTGAGAAGGTGAGTGAGGGGTCTAGCAATGTGACCATAATTGTGGACAAATTTGCGATAGTAGCCCATGAGACCCAAAAATCCTCTCAAGCTCTTCAACGTCTTTGGTTGAGGGCAATCCTACATTGCCTCGATTTTTTTGGGGTCCAAACTGACACCTTCATGCCCCACAATGTGGCCCAAATACTCAACTTCTTCCATGCCAAAAGAGCACTTGGACATATTGACAAATAATTTACGCTTGCGAAGCAGTTGCAAGAGTAGATCTACATGCTAAAGATGTGTGGCCCAAGTGCAGCTGTAGATGAGGATGTCATCAAAGAAAACAAGCACAAATTTTCTGAGATATGGTTTGAGCAGGTGGTTCATGAGGCTTTGAAAAGTGGATGGGGCATTACAAAGACCAAATGGCATGACTAAGAATTCATAATGGCCTTCATGAGTTCGGAAAGTAGTCTTTGGAATGTCTACTTCTTTCATGCGAATTTAGTGATAGCCCGAGCAAAGGTCGATCTTAGTAAAGAATTGAGCCCCATTTAGTTCATCCATCAAATCATCAACAACTGGGATGGGAAATTTATCTTTGACTGTCAACTTGTTGAGGTTCCTAAAGTCTAGACACATATGCCATTCCCCATCTTTCTTGAGCACCATGACCACACGCGATGAATAAGGACTAATGCTAGGACAAATGATGCCTATTTCCATGAGTTCCTTGACGATTTTTTCAATTTAATTCTTTTGGGCGAATGGATATCTATATGAGCGCACATTTGGTGGTTGGGCCCTTGGGACCAAACTAATGCTATGATCATATTCCCCTCTCGAGGGTGGAAGCTCATGAGTCTTGTCAAAGACCGGTAGATGGTTGTTTAAGATTTGTTGCATATCAGGATGAATATGAAGAGAAGTGGGTTCGAAGGCCTGGATGGCATTAAATTGGGCTATAACTCCATGGTGGCCCTTTTTTAACAATTTTTCCATCCTATGCGAGTTGATGATAAAGGGAGCACCCACCTAGAGTCTGCGGAGGGTATGTGTGTGGTTATTCTGCTTAAAGTTCATATATAACTCCTGGAAATCCATTGTCATTGGGTCAAGTGTGCAGAGCCATTCAACACCTAGGACAATGTCACACCCTCCCATGTGTATGGAAAACATGTGGGTCTTTAAATGATAATCCCCCATTTGAAGTTTTACATTTTCACAACGGCCTTCACATTTCATTGTCCCCCCATCAACAATTTAGACCTGGAAATTAGAGACTACTCTAACAAAACAATGTAGTACTTCAGTGACTCTTTGATGGATAAAGTTATGCATGCTACCACTATCAATCAAGACTACTAGATGGCGATGCTTAATAAAACCTCTGATTTTGAGAGTTTGGAGAGAAGAAATCCCTGCCAAAGCATGAAGCGAGATAACTGGTTCATCAGGTGTAGCTGGGAGCGCATTGTCCAGCTGGTTGTCCTCATCTTCCTCTACTGGTTCCTCAAATGGTGGGGCTTCCTCTGATGAACTGTGATCAATAGCATCAATTTGAAAGAATTTGGGTTGCTTGCATTTATTCCCTGGGGAGTATTTCTCATCACAATAGTAACACAATCCTTGCTTTCTTATTTTTGCCATTTTCGTTGGTGACACCTTTTGAACCTTAAGTGTTTGGGTAGTGCTTAGAGCTTGGGTGGGCGAACCTTGGCTATGAAATTTGGACGAGCTGATTGAGCCGCTAACGTGCATTCTACTTCATGAGCTATCTTGCAAGCATCCAACCATGAGATTGGGTGTTGCAGTCGGACGTGGGCTTGTATGGCTTCTTTGAGACCGCTAACAAAAAATTCCAAGTAAAACTCATCTCGTAGACCTCCTGTGTGGAAGGATAAGACTTCAAAGGCTATAATATATTCTTGCATTATTCCTATCTATCAGAGCTTAGTAAGACGACCAGAAAAATTAGTTTCATGGTCGAAGCGATCTGTAAGGGCTTTTGCGAATACCTGCCAAGTCACGGGCCTTCTATAGCAACGTTGATGCCATTTCCACCATTGCCATCTTTTGTTTTCCAAGTACATGCTCCCCACACTTAGCTAAGTTGCATCATGTCTGATGTGATTCAATGTGAAATATTGCTCCATTTGTGCTATCCATGTGGCCAAATGAGAGCCATCAAATTTATACATGTCTAGCTTGGGTGGTCACAGCTGGGACTGTTGGTGGTTGCCAAAGAAGTGAAGAGAATGGCTAGACTCACCCTCAATGTTTTCATTAATAGCATATGCCTTTGATTTTTCCTTTGACTTGCCCTTTATGATTGTTTCATCTAAGGTCTTGATTGTCATCATTAATGCGTCCAATTTTTTTCAAGGGTGTCGATCTTCTCATTGGCCATAGCTTGAGCTCTGGTTTGTACCATGCACCGATCTGGTGCACTTATCGTTACTATGAAAAAAGATAAAATTTGGGACCACTCAAAATTTTTGACGCTAACAAGTGAATGGTACCACCTTGCTTAGTTCCTTGACCTGATTCTTATGGGCTAAGTCTCCTATAAGCATCCCAAGAGGGTCTCAACGGAGTTTTACTCCTCGCTTAGGAATACTGCAGTAGCCAAATCCCAAAAAAGTAAATTCTACCCAATGTCCTGCGAGAATCACGCCTAGGTATAAGGGCCCACACAAATAGTCAGATATGTCGGCAAACCCTCAACTGTAGAGTATGAGTAGGAATGTGGTAGTGATCGAACCCCTGCTGCTAGATCTGAATGGCGGATCTGATTGTGGTGACTACTACAGAACCCAATGGCTAAATCTGTATGGTGGATCTGATAGATTTGATTGGCAGATCTGATAGATCTGAATGGAAAATCTAAGAGATCTGAATGGTGGAACTGATTGTTGCGGCTGCGACCGGACCCCACTTGCTAGATTTGATCTAGCAAAGATGATTCTTGATCTAGAGAGAGACAAGGGAACTTTGGCCTCAAGGAGTGTCAGGTGCTACAGCTCGTAATATACATAAGGGTCTGACAGTAGTACTTGGCCCAATCTTTCAGGGCACCAACCAAGGAGGATCAACCATACCCTTAGCTGTACAACCTGACTACACCATTGTACGTTTGACTAATCTCCCTAAATGTTGTTCTCGGTGTACTGTAACAGCAAGACGGTCGACGGTTTATCTATGGCGACGTTTCAAGAGAGCCTAGGGGGCTTCCGATATACCCAAAGGGTACTTGGAAGACAGTTTGTGCGCGATTCTGTCTAATGCGCTACTACTTGAAGGGGTACCCACAGGGGTTACAAGGGAGTCCAAAAAGCGTGATCACCCCTTGTATTTCCTACATGCATGCCACCCTAAATCCACAAGTTTATGCGCTCAATAACAAATCCCATGGTTTAAATACGCCATAACACATCTCTAGCCAAAACAAATTCTGCTAAAAATGGAGATCCCACCAGCCTCGGAAAGTTCTCTGATACCACTTGTTATGATCTTGACCTACGAGAAGATACTAGAATACCCAAATATGCGAAGAAATATACCTAGAACATAGAAAAATAAGAAATAACAACATGTATTGTATTATTCAGAAAGGAAAGCAATGTTCACTTGCCTCTTTGAGGGGGCAACCTCCAATAGAGTTGGGCTCAATTACAAAATAAGACACGATGCTCCTTGAGGGGAGTCTTTATCCTTTATATAGAATTCATACATGCAATACCATGGGTCAATACCATGGTTCTTATTAATACCGTCTATCTAATACCATGGCCCATTTGCAACTAACTATGGCCCCTTATTTAAATGTGGGTCAACCACTTACAATTATCAATATGGGCTTTATTGACTTTTTACTTAACTATAACTATGACTCGACCCTATTACATGAATAAGGGGGTTAGGGTTGGACCCTAACAAAGGCTGACAACCTTTGATTTTATCGAACTTGTTCTTCATAATAATTGATAAAAGTATTTGCATCACCTAAGTCATCATAAGAATGCAGGTTACATACCTGAGATGTCATACAACGAACTGATTTGGTAATTCTTGTACAGTGCCTTGTAGATACTTCATGTAGCCTATTATGCTAGTTCTCCCACTCTTCTTCTGAATCTGAGGTGCAAGAAATATCACGTTCCCAACTCAACTTGCTCTCTATAGTAGGGTTAACACAATCTTGTTCCTTCGTTGTCATTTGATAAATATTGTGTATGTCAGTTGTGCAGTATTCTTCTTTTACTAGTTATGTATATCTTATGCCTTCTAATGGATCGAAGGGAACAATTACTCTCATATTTCTTCCTTCAAATATCATTTCTCTTCTTTAGATTAATTATGGCCATATTATCAAATTCTCAGTCAAGTCCAAGCAATGCAAGGCAAGGGTTACTATCATGAACAATCTCTATTACTTCAAAATCAACAATAGTGTAACTCCTTCAATATTCACTTTACACCTGGTAGACTTCCAAAGGGGGAGATATGTTTCTAATTTTCCATCCTTAACTGAATAGGTGAACATTGTAGCTTCAACTTACCCATTAATTCTAATGTCTTATTCGTTAAGACATTAGCATCAGATCCTATATCCAAAATAATTTGATCCATCTCATATTCTCCTATTTCCACACTAAGCCTCATTTCTCTTCCAGTTCTCTTTTGTCGATGAAAATTATTAGCTGCATGCATCTCACTTCACGGTGTTTGATTTCCTAAATCATGTTCTTGTGTTGAAGCTGAATCCTATGTTGGAGTTCGATCATGTGTCGAAGTTAATGATACTTCGTAGTTACTTCTTTGATCAAGCTTTAGCTGTGCACTAGAGGTCGAAGCTCCAACATCCATAAAACTTCGCTTTGCTTCTACAAGTACTTATTTTTCCTTCTGAATATAAAAAATAGGATATTTCTTATCAGTCTTTCTGATCCATGCATTTTTAGGTTCTTTCTTTTCATATTCTTTATCACTACTAGTGGTAGCTCCACTTCTAGTGACCATACTAATTCAAGGTTCAATAGTCATTCTTTCAGCAGTCATCATTTGAATATTCTGTGTCGACTACTGATTCATTTTTTCTTGCATCTTCCCCATAAGTACAGGTCATTCTTCAATTACATGGTCAATGGATTCATAATACTTACATGTCATTATGGGATTATGGCAGTGTCTCGCAAAATTTCTTGGATGGTCGTAGTTATAGCAAATGATCTGTCCATGTCCTCGACAAGCTCCACCACCTTGACCTCTTCCTAGGTAACCTCCTTGACCACCACATTGTCCATTGTCCTCATGTATGTTCTTCTACTTTCATTCTATAAGTGTTAGCATTGTGCTCCATCATTAGTCTGTAAGCTCGACAATTATTCTCATCATGTCCTACTGATTTACTGAATTTGCAATATAGGTTACTTGGAGTCTGTACATATTTCTATAACAAATAAAAATATTTTGAGCGATGTTGACCTCTAGTTTTACATATCTCGCACCATAGGCTAGATCCTAAATTCAAGGGATTTTGTGCCCCACTAGCCATGTAATTCCTGAAGATAGGGAACTATTTTTTAGAATGGCCCTCTGATTTACACTTCGTACACCATACTTTTTCTCTAAAAAACTTTTTTTCTTGATGTCTTGTAATTATAGGGTTAAGTTCGCCAGTTGATTCTGAATTTGTTGCATGCCTGCATTAGTATCTCCTATAGGCGAAGCTTCCAATTTCATTTCAATCTCTAGAGCTTCGACTTGAGTTCCTATATTTTGTTGCATCAATGGTAATCTGATATGTGGTAGTAGCGCAGTTATAAACCATTCTTGATGTTGTTGCAGAGCTATGTCAAGCTTACTTGATCCAAGAACACATTTAATCTTTGATAACACTCCCAAACAGATTCGGTAGGCTTCTATTTGATCTCTTTTAACTCGGTGATGCACTGTGACTCATACTTTGGTTTCTTAAACTCTTTTACCAACATTGTTTTAATATCTACAAATGTTTTGATCTAATTACTAGAATACTTCATATACCATGTCAATGCTCTATCTCATAATGCCATAACAAGTTGCGCTTTCTTATATTTTCGTCATTGATCTTCTTCGTTGTTCGTACTGCTTCTCATAAAAACCAAAATTGTTCTGGATCTTCCAATCCAATTCCTTTGAAAATGGGTAGCTTAATATCACCGGCCATAGTTTTTTTTGGAGGGGGATAGGGAGGGGGAGGAGTA